>JAOTRR010000016.1:17937271-17948282 GCA_028570945.1 Gogo arcuatus | reverse complement strand
CTATATAATAAAAAGAATATTACATGGTGGTGCGAAGATATGAAGTTTATCTTCTTGTGTTGAAAAATATTTCACTCGTTCACTGCTCTCACTCGTGAATATATTCACCACTCGAAGATAAACTTCATATCTTCATGCAACCATGTAATATCCTCTATATTATATTATATTATATTATATTTTATTATATTACAAAAGACATTTTTTGGATTTTATATATATATATATATTCATTAATATTTGCTCAACCTAACTTGTAGCCAACTTACATACAAATATCTACAAATTATTTCTCTAATTAATTTATTTTAGAGGTTTTTCTTTTCAATTCTTCAGTGCCATTGTTGACTTGTTAGAACTTATGTAAAGATGTACAAAAAAACAAAAAAACAAACCAAAAATAATTTGATGTCGTGAGACAGTTTGTCACACAATAACACAAGAATATCTTATGTAGCTACATAGTTATGTAGTGTTAGCTACGTAAGCTATAAGCTATAGGAAGTACTAAAGGATATACAAAAAGTATTTTTTGGGGGGGGGATAGAGTTCTGTATAAATGCTAAAGTCAAAATGTAATCTAGCTAAACTTAGCAACCATACACATATCAGGAATTGGTCACTGTTTATTATACTGTATGTTTGTATTATATTATATTCTATGACTGATATAAATATATGGACATTATATGAATATAATAAAGGCAGTTCATTGCTGTTATGAGCTCAGAGGCAGTTGGATGAAGCTGTGATTAATCTTTAATAACAATACAAACCAGCAGGAAGAAGCGTAGAAGAAAAGAAAAAAGGAGAAAAGTCAAACAATCAAGCAAACAGCATAAACAGCGGAAAAATCACAAGGAAGAAAACAGAAGTCAAACTCTACAGGAAATCTCAAGCAAACCCTCCCCAGTGTTTGAACGAACAGGAAATGAGAACCAGGTGAGTTAGAGCTCAGGTGAATTAGAGAAGTGTAAAGTCTGGACTGGATCTGGAGTGAGAGCGATGATCTCACAATTATTAAACCTCTTCTTGAACGCTTCATAGCCTAAAGGGGAAAAAAGTTTAAGCTAAGAAAAAAGTCTATCTAGGTTATATAATTTCTATAAATATAAAAGAGCAGTGATTGGTGCATTTAGTTCTTTATCAGTTATCTTCACTATGTCACTGTGGGTTGTGTGTTTATCTATATTAGATTATGAAGTCCAGTCGTACAATCCATATATCCAAATTATCGCTATTGTGATCTGAAGTGAAGAAAGCAGTCCACGGGACACATATCTATCTTGATCTGCTCTGCAGTGACATTGGAGTGGTTCAGGAACATTTTCGTGTGTTTCCGAGCTACAGGAAGAGGCTCGCTGCTGTTAATATATCCAGTGGTGGTGCTACGATACATTCATTGGTGTATAGAGTGGCCAATATTTTTTAACACCTAAATATGTATCACTTGTTGAATGTGTTAGTCATCTATATGAGGGGTGCCAATATTTTCGAAGCAGAAACAGGACTCGCACAAATCCTTCAAACATCAGATAAACCTGGTGGGAGAAAATAGCTTTGCTTGTGGTGGTGTTTTTTGGCTCCACCAGCCTCGTTATTTTTATTTTTTTGTGTTGTTTTTGTTTTGGCCAAGGCGCCGCGGCGTTGTTAATCTTTCATCACCCGAACTGGTTAAAGGTGGACAATTTATGGGCTGAGGTCACTCCATATCAGCCGGTGACAATGGCCATTGTTCCTGAGCTCAACAGGAAGTGGCTGCGTGGGACTTCCTGCAGCTGATACGATGCACGAAGTCGGGCGTGGACATTGTTCCAGGTAGAGCTCGGCACTTCGTCCATCTCATGGGATCTCATGTTTTTCCAACAAACGCACCGGTCCCGTGTCCTTAATATAGAGCTGAATACGGACCTGTCGGAACTGAGCTAGTCGAGCAGTCTGCATGTGTGTCTTTAAATAGTGTGCCCATTTACAAACACACACACACACACACCCACACACACACACACACACTGGTTCCTTCGCTGACTCACATGGGTACGATAAATGTGACCTCTGTTTACACACCAGCTGTGAGTACACTGTTATTTTTCTCCTCACCTATTCACATTTTGTCACTTGCTTTGCCACTTTTGTGTGTGTGTGTATGTGTTTACATGCAGCTATGCAATCATTTTCCTATCACACATCCGGCTGAATGGGATAATAACAACTTTTGATCATTCCATTCAAAGCAATTCCTGCATTCGGCAGGTTTTTACCTGTAATTCAAAGCTTCCCTTAGCGCCGGCGGCCTTTTGGCCTTTAAAGCATCACATGGTATAATACCGACAGGCTTTCTGACCCACACACACACACACAAAAAAAGAGCTTTTCTTGGCAGATTGCGGGCTTTCACACCAACATTAGCCGCAACGTGCGGTTCTTTGGCGGAGCCACTCAAGAACAAATGCCCAGGAATTTTCCCAAATAACCCCTCAGTCTGCAGCCATCCCGGAGAGGATATAATAGGTCCTCAAAGACATATTTACTCCCATCTCCACCACAGAGCTTGTATGAGACGTCAGCACTTTGAAACAGTGCCTTTTGTGCCGGGAAGATTTCTATTAACCTCTAAGAAGTAACCAGGGCTGCAGATTTGGTATTAATGAAACAGAACAGATGTGCAGGTAGTCAGATAGTCAGATCGTCAGATAACGTTATATAGTCAGGACAAAGACTCTAACATTTTGTCCAAGAGGTGCTAGCATTAGCATCCCGCACTAGCAACGTAACATCACTGATATAGTTGATGCAATTCTACAAATATCACGTATCACTTTCCCTGCATACCTTTTGTGCATCTGGAGTATTAAAAGCCATGTCCACTACAGGGCGTGTCAGATTCTATAGTTTCTATCACTATACTGTAGTTTCATATCATTTCTATAGTAACAACTCGTTCACAGGGACTTGTACGATGGACGCTTCATATATCCAGTTTATTGGAATAAAATGCTTGGGGACATGCACAACATGTGTTTTTTTTCCTTTCTTGGTATCGAAAGACAATATGACAAGTGTTTATACACGTTCAAGGCAATCAGACATTTATTATTTCCGTAACAGATACTCAGGAGTTTTATTTCTCTGAGTTACTTGAGTTTTATGAGTCATAAGCTATAAACTCTGAATTGAGTCGCTAGACATAAGATTCTGAGTCAAATCACGAGTCTGAAACTAAAAGTGTGAGTTTAATGAGCAAAGCCAATTACCTGGTTTTGATAAACATGCACATTAGTCTGGTCTCAGATGCGAGCGATTCTTCCCCACACCACCTCCGAGATTTAAAAAAAAAATCTGTGCATAAAGTGTTGCCACTGTGTGGGCCCATAAAACATCTCGAAATAATCCTTCAGCTGATTCATTTGACAGAAAGCTTGGCGTAATTAATGGCCTAACAGTCCACATCTGTCGATTAGTTGTGAGTGAGTCAGCTTTTACTATATATAGTATGCCGTCTGACTTTATCCGAGAGTAAACATCCATTGGGTTTGTTTGTCATACCTCAGTGTAAATGCACCGAGGTGGCTTCTGTAGTACGCAGTCCTCGCTCTGGCTTCGGGAACGTCGCCAAATGTGGGGAATAAAATAAAGCCAGTTTGTTTTACTGTAACTCAGAGTTGCCTTCGCATACAATTAGACTGATTAGTTCAAAAGGTCCTGAGAGAATAATAAGCAGAATTTGGATTTGGGGCAAAAACTATTTATACCAGAGCGCTGTTAAAATTCTGGATTCTGATTGGTCAGAAGGTGTTGATTCATTTTCTATGACCAAAGCTCTAAAGCTCTAAAGCTCTAATAGTAACGCATCTGTGCATCACATTTACTTTATCGTTGGTATCGTGTCCTCGCACTTTTTATCCATTACAGCAAATCGCTGTGGTGTAAGAGGAATGAAACATGCTGTTACAGGAAAGTTCAGGGTGGAAACAGTAACTCCGCTTCATCACACCATACTGTTGTTGATTATTTTCCTGTAACAGCACTCCCTCAAGTGTTGGTGCAGCAAGGACTCTTTTAAACGTGCGTATTTGCTCCAGACCCAATGGAGAAATGTTGTGTTTTTGAGCGTTCGGTGTCTGGACGGGTCGGTGTTTTGAAGGGGGCAGGGACGTGCCCTGAATAGGGTCCTTTGTGTCCTGCTCTGTTTTCACAGGAAATGACTGGCTCTTTCTCCTCCAGCGCGGAATATGAAGCTGGGATCACCTAATCAAACTCAGCGGACACACGGAAAGCAGGAGGGAGAGAAGGAAAGACAGAAAGAGAAAGAATGAAAGGAGCAGAGTGGGGCAGTTAACCCAGAACTCATGGTTTAGTCAAACAGAGATGCACAATGGACTCGTTTATATCCTCTTTCTCGCCGTCTTTTTTCTTTCCTTTTTTTCCATGCATGCCCCACATTCATAAATCCTGCCAGGGCGACAGTGTGTTGTTTTAGTGACATGGTAGATAGGTATGCAGGCTTCATTTAAATGTCAGGAAACACTGCAGGAGGCTTTTTAAAAACCCTTACACGCATATTGAAAGTGAGACATTTTCTGATCCTGGAGTAAGGATTAATGCTGTAGACATCGGGATTAAGAGACTGTCAATCCAGACTCCACTAGAGAGAAACCAAAAGATGGATGAGAAATGAGTGAAGAGGAGAAATAATTGAGAGATTTTTCAAAGCAAAGAAAAAGAAAATGTCAGGACTCGACCCTTGTAGGACAGCGAGGTAAAAAAAACAAAAGCAGCAGAACTGACCCTTGACTGCATCACACACACCACCATCTTCTAAAGTGAATAAAAAGTGCCGCTCTTTCCTCCTGCAGTGAATTAAAAAAAAATTGACTCTAACAAACGATGACTCTTGTACAAGTGCAACGAGGCCACACAACTCATTCGTTCCGTAATCAAAGCCATGACCAAAAGGCACGCGTCCTCTTTCACAAAGTGCGCTTTTTCCACTAGGCCAGGATTCAGAGCTCTCTCTCCCATTCTGCATGGATAGGACGGAATTTACCTTTTTATCCAACGCCCACTGCCACTGTGTGCTGCAAGCTTGTGTACTAAAATGTTGTGGCGTTGAGAGTTCACAGGTCAATTATTGTAGAAGAAGAGGCGTCGAAGATAGTGCGGAGGAAAGCAAGAGGGAACAAAAGAAGAAGAAAGATGGATTAGGGGTTAAAAGAGGACACAGTGGAAGAGTGAGGAGAAAAGGGAACAGGAGAGAGAGAAAAAGTCCCTCGGCCGCCCCGGGGCACAGTACAATATTGATGGGACAGATGAGAGACCTTACAGACACCCACACACAACCTGGGGCTGGAAGTCCAATCTAAGAACACGCTTTCTTTACTGAACACACTTACAGTCTCACACACACACACACACACACACAATCCCATTTCTACAAAGTTTCAGTTGGTCAGATGTGTTGAACAGACATCATGTACTAAATTTACATCATCAAAACGTGACATATACGTAGTACATATGCAAATCAGAAAAAATTCCAAACACGGTGTCTGATCTCTCGTCTGATGCATGTTCTTGATATCCTACACATTGAAAAGTGACCTGAAAAGTGAACGGCATTTTTTATAAGTCACCTTGAATTTCCTCCACAAGCTTTTTTCATTAAATTTGTAAGATATATACGTATGAATGCACTCATTCTAGTGCGTTATTGTTTCTATAGTAACACAAGGACTTGTATGGCGGATGATCCGCATAATCTATGCCTAGCAATAAAGCGATTAAAAACGTTATTATTCTTTAACAAAGCAAAATATAATCGTTGATGTTACGTCTTATTAACTTCAAGACAAAGTGAGAGAACGACTCGACTGTTTCTATAATGTAAGTGAGAACAGGAACTAACTTGTTCCACAACATTACATGTAACTATAAATGGATAAAAGTATTACATTAATCATTTTCACTAAATTGACAAATTCTAGGTGAAAATTCATTGTAGAAATTAAATAATAGCCGAAAAACTAAGCAGTACAACGATACCAGAACAACAGCGCAAACATCTCACCACTCATGTGATCATGTGATGAACGTTGCTGGTCATTGGCAGGTCAAAGGTCATGATCAAGGCCATGATAACTGTTCCATTGTTTTCCTTAGGAACTCCACTCTTTCTTCTTTGACTTTCTTTTATACTTTCGCCATGCAGACCTACCAACCCTGAGATTTTTAACATAGGATTAGCGAATACGCAAAATGTGGTTCATGCTAATTGCTAAACGAGGACACCGGCGACAGTCTAATTATTTAAATGAATCATTTTCAATCGATATTTGTTAGTCAACATCACGACATTGTTGACAACAAAGAAAAAAGAAAAAAGAGAGAGAGAGGATGTACTTTCCTTCTTCTCGTGATCGTTGGAAAATTCAACGATGCGAATGATGCAACTTCCTGTTTGTGAAGTGGAATATTCCGAATAGTTCATGGGGGTGAAAGTGTTAAACTACAGCGTACTTTTGTTTTCAGGCAAAATGGATGAAAATGATGTTTCCAGCATGAGATTTACACATTAATATTAAAAATAGACAATTATGATTATATTTCAAGGTCTGGGAAATTTACAGTCAGGACATGATAGAGTGTGTGTGTGTGTGTGTGCGTGTGTGTGAGCATGTGTCTTGCCTGGTGTTCTTGCCAAGACTTAAGGTTTAAATGAAGGTCTTTTTAAAGGTGACCTGGTTCATCAGTGTTCCACCAGGAGCTCATTAAATAAATCTACACCCGACAGCATTTCCTGCGTTGCTCTACAAGCTCCTGAACTTTCTCGTACTTGACAAACGTTTCTCCGTGCATATGTTATGTCTCATCAAACGTGCAGCACATGGCATGTTCACACCGGTGGAGGAGTCAACTCTTACAGTGCCGCAAGGTGTCGTTCACAAACAGCATCCTTTTTATAGATTAGAACCAGGTTGGTGTTGATTCAGTTTGACACCCTGTGTCTCTTCCAGCCTCTCCATCTCTCTCCACTGACGCACTTTATTCATTCATTATGTAAATATGAAAGATACGTCTCCAGATGTGCTGCTGTCTTTCTCAGTCTGTAAATATACCTCACTAATACACAGGCTAACCTGAAATCTAAATAGAAGAGCTTCAGGCTGACCGTCATTCTCTCCGCACTTGCTCAGCCGCTGCCTTTTAAAGACAATAAGCATTGTTGGCGCCTGTGAGCTAATGAAGCCTCTTAGCATGTGTTTAATACAGGAGCAGAGGTGCCAACACTGCTAACACGAAAGTCCTAACAGGCACAGAGAAAGAAACACTGAATTTGTTGGATTAAATGGTTATTTTTCTACACATTTCCCCCAAAAAACAATAAGAAAACAAATCTGATGTGAGCGCTAATGGATGATTTACTGACCAAAAAAACCCAGCAGTCTCGACAAATTGGAATCTACTGACTCACAATTTGGAGGATCATGAATTCACATGTCAAAGGTCACTTAGATAAAAATCAGAAGGCTAAAGTGACTAAAATACTTCTCTTTCACATCCAGTTCCTATTCCTTTGTGAATTTGTTTTTTGTTTCTCTTTCGGCAGAGCAAAAATAAAAAATGCTACCACTACAGCTACAGCTACATCATAAATGTTGGCACCTCTGATGTACAGTATACAGATCTGTTAAATCATGAAGGCGCAACCAAAATAGTTTGCACACATATAAAGTTGGAGTAAAACACAAACAACAGGTTATACCGTTATCGGAAAATAATCAACAAAGGGTTTTTTATTATTATTTACCTCACTGAATTTGATTAACACATCCTGAAGTGTTTTATTCCTCTTATACTGCAGCGATGACGCATCAATTTATGTGAATTTCTTTTATTTGTTAAAGAACAAATCGTTCTTTTTATTATTTTTTTTCTTAACTATGTGTTTATGGGTGGATTTAATTTTGTGGAACATCCATGAAACAAGTTTTCACTTACGTTATAGCAGCTATAAACAGTCTTTCCTTCACGAACCTCTCTTTTTTTCTCCCTTTTAAAGTTAAAAAGACAACAACAACAACAACAACAAAATGCAGATTGCCATGTTACGGAGAAATCTCACAGCGTAAACGTAAACTCGTCTGTCCTTAAAGTTACAGGATACAAAGCGCTGATGCTGGAGACTCCTTCCATAAACATTAAAGCTAATAAACATCTCCTTACAGATGTCAAACCACCATATTTCATCATTATTAATATAAACCTGTGATTTTCAGCTGCTGTTATAGAAAATGCATCAACCAATCAGAATCCAGAATATAACAGCGCCTTGGTGTAAATGAGCTACTGTACTTTGCATGCTGAATGTATTGGAGTTGGATCAGGGGATAGATCAGGGCTCTGTGAAGTGACAAGTTAAAAAAAGTTAAGTAATAAACTGGCCACTTTATTAGGTTTATTACACCTACCATATGGGCTACTAGTTAGTGGTTTTAGGTTTCTTGCTGTGCGCAGAAAGAGACGACCATAAGACATTAGTCTGGAGGCTCATTCCCAGCACTATCATAACGACACACACAGTTTGATCATCTTGAATTTTTAACCCCACTTTCTTCATGTCACAGTGTCAAACATTTCTTTGCGCTGATCCTCTGTCCCCTGGGAGAGTTCCTTGGAAGTGAGTGATGTATGTATGATTCCCATTCCTACATTATCATCAGCTTGTTAAGCCTTTAAGTGCTCAAAAAGAACAAAAAGCAGGCCTGGAACTCAGCTGAGGCAGATATCACGAGCGGGAGGCGGCTAAACGAACGTCGTCTGAAGAAAGCCATGTTGAGAGACTTGTCTGTCAGCCCACGCTAAGCTGCTCTTAATCATACCCTGTTCTTTTAAACGCTGTTCTTCTAAACACAACTGTAGAGATGGAGGAGGAAGGAGACAGTGATGAAGATGATGAAGTTGATGATTTGCGATTAAACGATTTCATCACTCTATTTGGAGATTAAGACGTCCGTGGAAATAGATTAGCTGTAGTGACTGGTAGGGATCCAAAACGTTCAGAGACGACTGGGGAATGAAGAAAGAGGCGAAGAGAGACAGGACTGATGGGAGGAACGGAGGGAGTTGATGTTATGGCTGGGATTAAGGATGCTACTGCCACCTGGTGGTAGATGAGCGAATTTAAACTGGCTTAACATGCCCTAATGCAACTGCTGATCGAGAAACGTCTGACAGGACCCGTGTTTTTAACCCGATAATGTGTTAAAAAGGGTGATGAACAATCATTAAATGATCACATCTTCCATTTTCACACTTTATCAAAGCAATCAACAATTACACTCTCAAGTCATTATGCCTCTGCATCCTATTAGGAAGGTTTAATTATAAAAGCTCAGCTCTATCTTCAACTTTCGGAGATAAAATCTCCTCCACCGTCTGCAGGATAGCGCTTAAAGAAATATGAACAGGACGATAAGGAAAGGACAAATAGAAAACAAGAGGAAGATATACAACACCCAACACAAAGGGGCTGTAATTAGAATTTCAAATTAGACGAAATTAAGACGACAGCAGCGCGCTTGTCAAATCAGTTCACGCAGTGGAGAACACGCTGCCTCGAGCTCAAAAACACTGCACAAAACAATTGCAGCACTTCATCATGTCTAAATACCATGGCCCGCCCAATAACGACACTCTCCTGCTAAATAAAACATGACAAAACATGCTCTCGAGGCAGACACGCCACGTCACGCCTGCTAGGAAAGTCTCAATCCGACTGGAGGGCAGAGAGCACAGGGCAAACCAAGGGTTAAGGTGCTGAGATGCTTCTCTGAAGGAAATGCCCTCATGGGTAAGGCAAGAGGGTAAAGAAAGCAGTGAGGAGGTGATGGATGAGATGGAAAGGGAAAGACAGGATCGAGATAACTTAGGAATCAAGGAATCAACCTTATAAACATTCAGACATTATTCCAGCCTTTGCAATGAAGTCCTTTATGCAAGGTATTATCTCTAATTATCAATAAAATAACATGATAAATAATAATAATATAAATACAATGAGAAATAGCCTCCGACCATCTCTACACCTTTATCCTCTTCAAAAATAAACACGTTTCATGAATATTTATGAATATGCAAATTGAAAACCACATCCTGCCATCTCAACTAGTGTAATATCACTGACTATAATTTGGGATTGCAAAATGCTAGTATACTAGCTCACAAGTTGGATGTAGTAAATGAGTTTTGGTTTTTAGATATATTCTCATCAAAATGCTGCTTTAGTTAGCTTAGCTGACCAGCTCGCTAACTCCTACCAAATGAATGAGCTTGTATTTGGTACAGGTTGTCTTTCTGTAACAAGGTTCATCACTAACCAATCTGAGCTCAATCGTAAAGCTGTCTCCATCTAATGCTTTACATCCATAAATAAGCACAGAGAAAGTTTGTTTTCGATGTCAAAAATGATTATAAATTTCGTGCTATGAGTTGCTGTGTCTGTGTGATAAATTAAGCTTTAAAAAAATAACTAGCTAAATAATCAGTAAAACTGGTCTGGTGGCAAAACTGTGGATTTATTCAAAAGTCAATAAAAAGACATTACAAAATATATTGTTAACGAGCACAAAGTAAGGTCATACTGTAAAGTTTTAATGAAACAGTATTTAAAACGTTAATATAATGTACACTACATGTCTAAACCACCAAAACAAGAACAACAACAATGATAACAACAATGAAAAGACAACACTCAAAATTGCACAATTTATTTTTTTATTTTTGGAAAAAATACAGTTCTTTAGTCTAAAGCTACCAAAGTGGCAAATATCTCTACAAATAAATACCCCACCCCACCCCCAATAAGTAATTAATTAATTAAATAAATAAAAGCAACTGATCAAAAATAGCACAATGCTGGTAATAAATAAATAAATAAATAAATAGGCAACCAAACCATGGTATCTATCTATCTATCTATCTATCTATCTATCTATCTATCTATCTATCTATC
>JAOTRR010000016.1:17863612-17873612 GCA_028570945.1 Gogo arcuatus | reverse complement strand
TGCTTTGCATGGCCACCACACACCTCCGTGTCAGGAGGTTAACACACACCATCGTCTGTAAAGCCCAGCTGCATCTGGCTGATTCTAAGAACTCAAATACTTCGTTCATTACAAATGACTTTTCTTCTCCTTTAATTTCTTCATTTCATTCTTTTCATCCTGGTTCAGATCTCCTGAGGAAGAACCAGGACCTGAAGGAGAACAGAACGTCTCCGACACCATGAGCAGTTCGCAGGTCAGTTGGAGGAAGTCCTGTAATCTACAGGGGAATTTTTCTTTTTAAACTCACTCTTTCTACTTCCCCTTTCTTCTTCCATCTTTCTTTCTTGCAGCTTAAAACTTCCTGTCATTTAACTAAGTGATTTGCTTCAGTGGTTCTAAGAGAACACTGATATCTTACAGTTCTACAGGTTTTAGCCTAGCTGGTCTTTTCGGGTTGGGTAAGCTCACTTCTTGTGCTTACATACTTGTAGATTTAAAAATGAAGGGTGCACATATTTTCTGCTTTTCTATAGTGGTGTGTGTTGAGATTTTTCTTGAACTTACTGTCTGTTTCTATTTGTCTATTTCTATGCTATTGAATTTTCCTTTTGCTAGCGTTACTCCATAGCAGGGGGTACATGATCGTACAGCCAGTTGAGTTAAATAAACTCTTAAATTAAGTACTTGCCCTTAGTTGAACCTCTGGGATCATGAGCACATCTGTCTACCTGTCTGTCAATCTGTCGCTGACTGTCTGCCTCTCGAGCTGTCAGTCCCAATTTTTTTGTGTAAATAAGAGCACGAACTTGAACTGTCTGTCTCTATATCTTTATTCTGTATTTATATATCTGTCTGTGTGTTCATGTGGCTGCTGTTTGACCTCTGTCTGGCAGTTTATCTAGTTATTTGTTTACATATCAGTCTATTGGTTGTCAGTTGACCTGCCTGTTGTCTATAGCCGTCTGTCTGGTTCTCTCTTTGTGTCTGTCTGTCTAGTTGTCCCTTTTTCTGTCCATCTTATCTTCTGTCTGTTTTTAGTATATGGTACTGCTGGCTTTGGCTTCTCCTCCTTTTGTGTTAGCATTAGTGTTGTGGATGTGTGGGGGTTTTTTTTGTTTTTTTTAATTCCTGAGTGAGGGCACAGGTTGGTGATTTTTCCTGCTCTAACATGTTTAACGAAACTGGACCTAAACTACTGAACCCTTCGGGTCACACTTGACCTCTTCCCGTACAGTATTATGATTCTTTTACCTTAGGTTTAGTGTCAGTGTTGCAGTCAGAGCTCAGCTTAATGTCATGGTTTGGGGAAATTGACAGTTTTTGAGCAACAGGAAAATGACATGAAGACACTGTAGCTTATCCTGGCAGCAGAACTAAGATGTTTCTTGGTTTGTGTTCAGCAGATTCAGTTCTACCTGCACTGTACGCTGCGCTTTATTCTCTTGAATGGCAACACGGAGCTGAACACGCTGTCCTTTGTATGGTAATGTTCTGACTCACTGCTTTTTTGAGAGGTTTTATGTAAATGGTGAACTGAAGAAATTTCCACTCTGATCTTCCTGGAGTGAGTTTTTCCACTGAGTCAGGAGCCTGTCGTTGTTTTGTCCTTGTTTCCATGTGATGTTCTTGTGGAATAAAAAGAAAGAAAGAGAGAGTGAGAGTGGGTGTTGATAGAAAAGCTGATTGTTTATGCATCACTGTGGATGGGGATTGTATTTCCTCTTGAAGGTTGTCTTCAGGAATACAAGAAAATGTCTGTACTTATAATCTTTTTTCTGTTTAAATCTATATCACAATCATACAAAAGGTGATTTTGATCTGTTTTCTGAGGAGGTCTGGTGTATAATGATTTGTTTAGGTTGAACAGATTGGCAAAAAAAATCGTTCTAAAATATGATACTGGTTTACTTAATAATGCTGTTTAAAATAATTAAAAGCACATCTATGTTTCTGTCTAAGTCTAGCTATCAGTCTCTCTAACGGTCTGTCTAGTTGTATGTGTCCCTTTCCTCAGCTGTATCTTACTCTCCTTTAACTATCTCTCGTCTTTCCTTAGCTGTCGCTTACTCTCCTTTAACCATCTCTCCCCTTTCCTTAGCTGTCTCTCTGTCTGTATATGAGCTGTCCGTCCGTCCAGCGGTCTACAAAACAGCCTAAACCTTTGAACATGCCAGGTCTGTGTGTCTGTCTATCTATCCTGACTCATTCTGCTGCTATCTCCCTCCCACTTTTCTCTCCCTCTTTCTCAGCAGCAGTAGCTCTTATTAACATTATGTAAGAAATGTTTGCTCCGAGACTTCTCTCCATCTCTCTGAGGCAGAAGATTGTAGTGTATCAGCACATTACCAGCTCTCATGCGACGGGATGCAAATGAAGCCATGTGCCAGATGTGAGACAGACGTGTGTGTGGCCGGCTGTGTCAGCAGGTCATTCATGCTGCTTTACTTCCCTCTTACAGAAACTCACACAGGAGCAGGTTACTGACGTGCCTACTGTACTGGAAAGGTAAGACGCTTCTGTTGTTATCCCCCATTTCTCTGGTGTTAATAAAATCTGTTCTGGTCAGTACTCAGTAAGTGCAGGTTTGCATTCCAGGCACTCGCATCACTGATGGGCACTCACTCACATCACTGATTCACGTCACTGACCCTGATCTGATGTGTGGTGTTTTGTTTGTTTGTATACACACACTCAGGAGCGGTCTGTTGCCTGTAGTCGAGGAAGAGGAACCGATGTCTGAGGCGAGTCAGCGGGGGGCCAAGGCGGGGGGTGGAGCAACAGGGCCGAGTGTGGCGAAGGATAACGGGGCGTCTGTCCCTCCTCTGAACATTAGGAGCAGAATTAAAAAAGACCTGGTGAATGTCAGTAATGCAGGTTTCTGAAAAGTGGAAATGTAGATTTGTTTAGTATAGTGTTGATGTCACGCTGTCTGTCGTGCTGTCTCTCTCTGTCGCGCTGTCTGTCTGTCTCTGTCATGCTGTCTGTCTCTCTCTGTCGCGCTGTCTGTCTCTCTCTGTCGCGCTGTCTGTCTCTCTGTCGCGCTGTCTATTTCACTAACCTGTGGGGGGGGATTGTAACAGTCTTGGTTCTCTGTTATAACTTAGTTTATAAGTCTCTCCATCTCCTTAGCTGTCTCGCTCTGTAGCTGTCTATTTGGTGAAAGTGTGTGTGTGTGTGGGGGGGGGGGTTCTCTCTTATAGCTGAGTTTATACAGTACGTCTCTCCATATGCCTGTCTCTCTTTTTGTCTGACTAAGTAGCTGTCTCGCTCGATAGCTATTGCTTTCTGTAGTTGTTTTTCTTCATAGCTGTCTCTCTCTAAACCTGCCTCTCTTTATATGTAGCTGTCTCTCTGTAGCTGTCTATCTCGCTTGACATCTCTCTAGCAGTATCTCTTGCTAGCTATCCCACTTTGTAGCTGTCTCTCTCCACAGCTGTTGCTTTCCCTAGCTGTCTATCTTCCTGGTGGCCTCTGTAAATAGAGGTCTCTCTGTAGGAGTGTCTCTCTCTCGACAGTGGTCTTTCTCAACAGCTGTCCTTCTCCATAACACACACTCTCTCTCTCTCTCTCTCTCTCTAGCTATCTCTCTTTACCTGCCTCTCTGTCTGTAGACATCTTTCTCTTTAACTGTTCACTCCTGAGCTCTCTCTCTCTCTCTGACTGACTTTACACCTTGATTGCTTTCAACTGGTGTAACTGGCTGCTAGTTTAGTGTATCTGTTTGTTTACATCTGATCAGAACCATGTTTCCCCTCAGGAGACGCCCAGCGGTAGTATGGAGGCCATCGGAGGGCAGACACCCCAGGAAGACGGTGACGCTTTAGTAACTACAGATAAAAACGGTAAACCAGCTGCGAAGTAAACTTGTACATAATCCATTGAATTCTCACATCACTAATAATGAAGCATGCTGAGATTTGTTCATTTGTAGCTGTGCTAGCGTGTGTGCTATCATAAGTACCCTTAAACATGCTTTAAACTGAGAAATAAGTTGCTTATGATTTTCTTTAACACAAAAAGCTATTAAAAATAACCAATAATGTCCACCTGCCATCATTAATAGCCATATATCACTAAAGTGAACTAACGTAGCTGGCCGGCTAGCTAACTGTGTCGTGAGCTAGCTGTTGGTGCAGGGATTTTCAGTCTTTGCGTCTCGGTTTGCATCATTTTCTCAGTGATTTATTTATTATTTAGCAGGAGACAAACCTGTTAAAAAAATAACAATACAATAAAAAGCTATTTCATTCTTCACTAACATTCACTTAAAAGTTAGCTAGCACACAGGATCCGGAGCTAGCATGTCGCCGCCCGCTCGTAATTTGCATATTAAACGTGATTGGTCCAAAGCATTGGAGATGATTGCTTAATGCCATCACAAACTGAATTCGTACGTCAAGCTTCCTGAATCAGTTTTATACAGAAGTACAGAGAATGTCTGTGTGGGAATTTAACACTGTGACGATGGCAGTGTATTCGGACAGGGGTTCAATTTTTTTTTTTTTTTTATCATTGTCTTTCTATCGCTTTCTCAGGTGGCGTTTCTGAAAATGGTGAATCAATGAAGGAAGATGGGTGAGCTTCATGCCAATGTTGATGACTTTTATTGTTCACAATTCAACAGATCATTCCAAATAGATCTACATTTCCTGAAGGAAATAAACTGCTGGTTAAGAGCTAAAAGGAGGAAAAAGGGAGAAAGGGAAGTAGTGATTAAGGTGAGAGGGAGGAAAAGTGGGAAATGGTGAGAGTGCAAAAAGGGGAAAGGGAGGATGTGTGAAAGAGTGAGCGTGCAAGGAGGAAGGAAGTAAAAGGGATCAGGTGAGAGAGGGCAAAAATAGAAGGAAATGCAGAAGGGAGGGAAAGTGGAAAAGGGAGGAAGTGATTGGGGAGAGAAAAAGGTAACCTGGAGATAAAAAGTAAGAATGATGGAATGTGAGAAACAGGGTAAGTGAGGGAAAAAAATGAGAGAGAGTGAGAAATCAGAGGAAGAAAGAAAAGACAGGAGGCAAATGAAAAAAATGCATGGACAAACTGAGTGAGAGAAGAAGAAACGTAGGAATTTTGTTCTCAGGGTGTATAAACTTTTGCACTTGTGTGTAATGTATAGATATAATGTTGGTAAATAAATGGTGTGTGTTCTTTCAGACTGACTCAAAGTGAAAAAGACATCGAGGTGAGTTTCATTTCATTCATTACTGCAGTTCAGCTGATCATCTCACTGCTGTAGAGTCCAGGGTGTGTTGTAATGGTGTGTGTGTGTGTGTGTGTGTGTGTGTGTGTGTGTGCGCGCGTGCCGGGTACCAGGCTGAGTTCCTCCGTCTGTCTCTGAGTCACCGCTGTGACATGTTCACTCTGGAGAAGAGACTTCATCTGGAGGAACGCTCACGGAACCTGGCCGAGGAGAACGTACGGCGAGAAGTGTCCAGCTGTCAGGGTCTGCTCCAGGTGTGTGCGTGATATTTTTACAAATATATTATACACTATAATGATAGAAGTGAAAATGAAAGGAAGGAAAAAGGAAAGAAGTGAGGGGGGGAAGGAGAAAGAAAGAAGGAAATACTGGAGAAGAAAGAAAGCAGTCAAAGACAAATGTCAAAGACAGAAAGAACGATGAAGGAAAGAATTAAAAAAGAAAGAAGGGAGTAAAATGCAGAAGAAAGTAACAATGAAGAAAGGAACAGAAGGAAATAATAAAGAAGTCAAATAGAAATAGAGAAGGAAGGAAGTGAGAAAGAAGCACAAGTGAAAAAAATAAATGAAGAAAGAAGTAAGAAAAGAAGGAAAAAAGCAAAAAAATGTGATGAGAGAAAGGAAAGAGAAAATGAGGAAAGAATTGACAAAGTAGTCAGAAAAATGGGGAAGAAAAGTGAAAAAGGAGGAAATAACTGATGAAGGAAGGAATCAATGAAAAAAACTGAGAAAGAAAGAAAGCAGTAATAAAAAAATAAATAATGCACCAAATGATGGGGGGAAAAAAAAGCCCATATTAAATCTGATTGGACGGTCAGACTGGGTCACATCCTCAAATCTGACTAGTGACTTAAACCCGGCTTAAACACGCGGTGTGTGTGTGATTGATAAACTGGTGAGCAACACTCGCCACTGTAGCTTCAGTATAAGACTGAAGAAGCAGATGTTGGACACCAGTGGTGCTTTGGCTCATCCATATCATTTCATCAGTTTTTGCAGCGCCTCGCAGTATGATGGTTCATAGTGTGTTTGTTTTACACAGTGGGTTACTCGCTCGCTGCTAATGAGAGAGAGCTTTTAAAAACTCATTATTGAGTAACGATGTGTGTAGTGATGCGAGTCATGATGCAAGCAACAACGTTTGTAACAATTTGAGTAACGATGTGCGTAATGTCATGAGTAATGAAGTGTGTCACAATGTGCATAATAGTATGAGTGTAAAGGGTTAACTTTGGTGTACAGTGAGAGGACGGAGTGTCTGGGATTTACTCTGTGCTCATTTCCATGAACACTTTGCATGACTTTCACTTTGTACGCACTGACTGTTTCTAAACCTTTACCTGCGTGATGTGATTACAGACAGCACAGACGCTACATATGGCGACGGAGGGGCTTTACAGGAAACGTGATTTCTTCAAGTTTCCAATTTTTTTTACATTGATTTATTTATTTGACTTTTATCCAACATCCAAATGATCAGATAATCCAAATTACCTTTGAGAAAGGAGTAGGAAGGAAAGGAAGAAAGAAAAAAAACACAGAGGAAGTGAAGAAAGTGAGAAGGTAGAAAAGAAGTGAAAAGGAATAAAATGGAGAAAGAAGGAAAAAGACTTCGGGAAAGATAACCGAACAAGTGAGAAGGAAAGAACGAAGAGAGAAAAGGAAAGGATTTAGAAAGCAGGAGTTGGGTGGAAGGAGAAAAGAAAAGGAAAGAAGTGAGCGAGAGAAAGGAAAGCTGTAAGAAAGAATGAAAAAGTGAGGGGGGGGGAAGAAAGATCTAAGAAATAAGTGATAAATAAAAGAAAGGATGTGCACTGATGAGCAGTGTTGAATTAAAAAGAGAAGGTTGATTGAGAAGATTGATTGATTGTGTCTTCTTTAAAGCGAGCTGAAGGTTTCGGGTGGCTGTGTTCTTCCCTCAGGCTCTGATCCCTCTGTGCGGCGATGATAACCCCTCACTGGAAATCATCCAGCGGCTGCAGAAGAACCTGGAGATCCTGCTCCAGTCCGTGAGCCGAGTGGCCAGTCGCTCTGAAACCCTGGGCTCCATTCACCAGGTCCATGAAAAGCTCCTTCATGATGCTTTCTTTCATAAATACAAACCTCATCTAAAGCAATGCAGTGCACCTACGTTTGCAAAACGTTCCACTACAGATGCACTTCCTGTATACAAACAAATCACCTGTCAACACAATAGCACTTATTTATTTTTATTGCATTTATAACACTGTTCTAAAGCAGTAATGCAGTAATATATTTTACAGATGTACTTATGTGTGGAGATTTGGGGAAAACCCTACACATGGTCCTACACAGTTGTGAACACTACAGGCTTTTCCTGAACTGAAATACGTTTCTCATTTACATATTTTTCAACCAGAAGTAACGTTCTAGCATGATGAAATGAAAAGGCAGAACATTTAAATCATTTAAAGATTTCATTCCAATTTCACCCAAGGACGCCGCGCCTACTGTTACATTTATATCCTTATGGAAAAACAAAACAGCATTTACTATCAAATTATAACAAATTATACGTTTACAAAATGAAATAAATCCGTGTCCGTCTCATCACCTGACGTCGAAGCCACTCACGACGTTTAAACACGAGCCCCGCCGTCGTCTTTGTTCACGCTAAACGTCAGCACAGAAAAGAATTGCTGATTCGTTCTCTCACTTCTGTTAGATTTGTTTCTTGTTATTAAGGTCTTTAGAACTTTCATAAGTGCTCTTCTCTGTTTTGATGATGATGCGACGGTGCAAAAGCATCGCAGACATTTCTACAAGCTGAACTGATTAGTCTTATGTCCGTTTAGCTCAATCAGATCTGTGCATCGAAACGTGTGCTAGCTGACTGTTTAAACCGGGTCCTTACGCCAAGGTGAGGTTAGAAAATAACCTAGAAAAAACATTTCCACAATGTTTTAGTGAAGTTCACAGTTGTAAAGAAGAAAAGAAGCCTGAAGAAATTGTTTGAAACCAGATTTTTCAGCACCCCCCCCCCCCGAGTTCTGACAGGTTTTCCGAGACTGTCATGGGATTATGAAGACTATATGACGGATAAATGAATAGAAATGGACTTGATAAGCCTTTCATAAATCCTCAGTTCTGAAAGGATGTGTTATTAAAGCTCTGTGCTGGTAACTTGTGGTTTACTCATGGTGTGTGTGTGTGTGTGTGTGTGTGTGTGTGTAGGAGTCACACATGGGGAAAGCAGTGGAGGTGATGATTCAACATGTGGAGAACTTGAGGAGGACGTACACTAAAGAGCACGTCGAGCTGCTGGAGCTCCGAGAGAACCATTTGCAGAAAGACAGGTCCTTCAGCTCCCACGCGGACCGGGGTAAAACACACACACTGTGTGCATGCTTGTACTGTACTGTGTGTTCACTTGCATGTTTTATAGCACCTCATTTCAGCCACACAGCCCTTTTTCCGTTACTTTTTTCCTGCATCGTTTATATCATATTGATTTTATAGATTTGTTCTCGCTGAATTCCTTTTTTTTTTTCCCCCCACGAAGCCCTTCGCCTCAATGGCTAAACATAATGACGGACAGAGAAACATGTCCGCCACGGAGTCCAGTATGGAAATGAAATGCATGGAGAGCAATAAAGCCTTAGATGTTAAAGAACATCTACATTTACACCAAGATTACATCGACTTTCTAGTCCAAAAGAACCGCCGTAGTGTTTCTCTTCCTTCTGAATATAAATAACGCTCATGATTTTTTCCCTGTAGATGATTTCAGGAAGAAAAGGTCCAGCACTGACTTCTACAAGGTGGGTGCAAGAGCACTGAATGTAACAGCACTTTATAGATTAACTTCTCCCGTGATGTTCTTGGATTTTCAATTCTGATTAGTCAGAAGGTGTTGATTTAGTTCTCTGACAGGAGTGTAACTACAAATCGCAGGCGCTCGTTCTAACACGTTACCGTTTCTATAGTAACAGCTCATTCACAGGGACTTGTATCCATTAAAAATAAACAAATTCAAAAACTTATTTAACTACATAATACTGTACATATAATCATTGTGAAGCTGTTTAAGGAAGGAGTCTCCAGTGTCCGAGATAAAGCTGTACGCCAGACATGTCGCTGTGTCAACAAGCTGTTACTATAGAAACGAATATAGAAGCTGCTCTTCTAGAAATGTAACCTAATCAACACCTCCTGACCAATCAGAATTCAACAGCGCTTTGTTGTAATGGTATAATAATTAAGACATATATTTATTGTGCAGTGCAGCTGTAGTTTAACTTTCATGATGCGTTAATATACAGATGTCTTTAGCCATGTTCTGCATGTTGTATGTATAGGTGGCGGCCCGTCGTGTCAGCATAGCCACCATCCCACGCAGCTCCAGAGCGCCGGCACCCAATGACATGGTGAGAAAGCAAGTGTGGAGTCTTAAACACTTTCAGATGGAGATTGGCTGAAAGGAGAGAGAGAAAGAAAGTGACTGGGTGTATTTTTTTTTAAATCCACAGGCTAAAGATGTCACAGAGGCGGAGATGGAGAAGTTGGGACGTAGGTCACCCGGGTATGTAGCATGAGGAGAGGTGTTAATGTGGCACCTGGAATAAACTTGTTCTCTAAGGATTTATTGCGTTGAAATTGAAGAAGTGAAAACGTTGCCCTTTAAGAACATCATCTCAGACCCTGTGTGACCAGAGGAATATCTACCTGCACTAGTCTAAGATCAGGTTTTGCCTTTCATAAACCGTGGAAAGGCTGCTCCTAGGTCACATGATACGACATACAGTCATTTGAAAAAATAAGTACATCCCATGGAAATTGTAGACTTTTCTCAACATATTTAAAC
>JAOTRR010000016.1:17803669-17830149 GCA_028570945.1 Gogo arcuatus | reverse complement strand
GTGTGTGTGTGTGTGTGTGTGTGTGTGTGTGTGTGTGTGTGTGTGTGTGCATGCTGTCCTGCGATGGAATAGCGTCTAATCCAGGGGATGTATTCCCACCTCATACCAAACGTCCCCAGGAAAAACTCCGGATCCTCCAGATAGAGCTTGTCGTGTCAGAAAGCACCGACACTGACACTGGAGATTCCATACATAAATATTAAATAAACATCTCAGTACATAAAAATATCCATTCATAAAATGATGCCACTTTCAAAGTGACCTCATCAGTCAATATCACAACATCATTAAAAATAAAGAATGAGAGAACTCACATTTTGTCGGTACACCATATTCCAGAAATTTGGATGATGCAACTTCCTGTTGATGTCATCATGGAATATTCCAAATGCTTTATAAGGTTGAATGTGTTCAGGTAACAGGGTGGAGTGAATGAACTGAAATAGACTGTTTTCATAAGGTGTAATGGCCAAGCTGTGGAAAAGGATGTTTCTAGAGAGAGATTCACACAGTAATGCAAAAATAATATTATTTTGTTTTTTGGACATATTTTAATGATTATATTTGAAGGTAAAGTGCAGTTATAAAGGGCTGGGGTGTGGAAAAAGTGATGTAGGTTTTTTTTTTAATTTAATGTTATAAAAGTTATTTATCTGAAACATATATGTATAGATTGATGGGAAGGTTGATTCGCTTGTGTTTTAAAATGTCCCATGTTTTCTTTACATACAGATTTATAGTGGAATATAAAGAAGAACAGTGGAATGGAGCTCTTGTGATCATTTAAAGGAGGCAGAGTGGTAAGGCTGGGAGTAAATGTGAAATTTATCCATGACCCAAAGCCTGACAGATTTTTTTGTGATGTGATGTGAATAGACAGCTTTAGTTTGGACGGCACGCTTATGCTCTTGGTGGGAGGTGACAGCGTTTTGCCAGCAGCATGACCTCCTCTCTCTCTCTGTCTCTCTCTCTCTGTCTCTCTCTCTCTCTCTCTTGTCCATCCCTGAAATGTACACAGTGGCCTTTTTTCCCTCTGCGGCTTTGAGTCATGCCTCACTCCAGCGTGCGCCAGTGGAGCAAAACCTTTCTAGGAACTAGCTCTAACTCTCTTGCCCTGGTAATGAATGCGCTGTGTGTTCGTGAGAGAGCCGAGAGAGCTCATTCCTCCACGGTCAGCCAGACCGACATGGACAAAACTCAGCCGAGCAGCCAGACAAAGCATCCATCACTCACGTGCAGATGATCCCATGCAAATAAATACTCTCTCTGCAAGCCTTTTTGGTCCACCACTTCACATTCAGAAAAGAGAAGCAGTGTTAGATGAGCACCTACATCTTCACCATCGCATGAACACCTTCACTGTGATGAATTAACAGCTACATTGTTCTGACAGGTACACTCTGAGGTACCAAACTGTAAGCTACTTCTCCTAGTCTCTGGGGTGCCAGTGTGGATCTTTGGTTAGAGAAAAGCTTTAAAGCTCCAGGTATAAACATACACACACACACACACACACACACACATAGGCTACTAAAGGCAAAAAAGGTGCACCCTTGATGGTACCACCACGCAGTTTAGTAGCTTTATTTCTCAGAGTGTAGGAACTACCCTGAAGCTGTATAAACACTCTGGATCTTAAATCAACACTGAGGTTTTTTTCTGTGTGTGAAAATATAAAGTGCGTAAAAGAGGTTGGGAATAAAGTTTGCGTAAAAGCGCACGTCGCATGACTGTTTCTCACACAGTGTTTCGGGTGGCACCGTGAATTCCCAAGAGCAATCAAGCGGGATCTTTGGACAGATCAAAATTCAGTCCTGTTCTAAGAAACGGGGGAGGGATGACGTAATTTGAAATCGGGCCCAAATATCCTCAGCGAATAACTTAGCACACATGCACGAGGTAGCGGGCGAGTGCTGCCCCAGCTGTTTCCTGTTGAAAATGTCTCCGTAACGTAGATAAATGTGAGGGATTTTCTCCACTAAATCCGTCTCCTGTCCGCTAAATCTCACGTCTGCGAATCGAGCCTGCGCAATGGAACAAAGTCGGAATATCGAGACGTGACATCGGCACCGCGTTTCCTCCTCGCCGCTTCTTTTCTCGCAGCTTTTTTATTTTTTGTTATTCATATTATTTTATTTTAATGACTTTGGAACAAGTGTTTTCGCTGGACAGACGCTGGGATGTCTAGAGGACATTTGGGTGATGTCCTAAAGGTAACTTCTCACATTTTTTTTAAAAAAACAAACAAACAACAACAGTAAAAAAAAAAAAAAAAAATCCTTTGCAACTTGATCACTCAGTGATTTAAATTGAACGCGTAAATCTGTTTAGTTGTATCTGGAGAGGATGCTCAAGCAAAAGAGCAACACAGAAACCCGCTTGGTAGTGTGTTAAACCTTTTTTTTTTTTTTTTTTCTTTTTTTTTTGCATGCGTGCACAGACTGAACGTTGCGTCCTGACAAACTTAGGGATAAAATTATGCAGAAACGCGCAAACGCACAAAACGCGCATCGGTTCTTTGGCTTGACCGCACAAGTTCTGCTGGAATCCATATTGCTGAGTGGACATGAGTGAATGCACACAAACGCCTAATGCGTAAATGTCACTTCTGCTCGTTTCCAGTTTCCTGTGTGGGTTTGGTGATTTTATCTGGGCACGGGAGATAGGTTAAACTGAAGCAAAGGAAAGAAGACAAGAGACAAGATCATATTTTATATGATTTAGATTTCCTGGGCTATTTGCAACGAAATCATGTTTAATACTCGGACCTAAAAGACTGCGCGTTATTTTGGCACAGAACCAGGTGGGTGCACGTGCCAGTATCTTCAAGGTGGGGCAAGCAAATAAATAAATAAATATATACATACATACATTCATACATAACTTTTTCCTTGCTATGTAAAATTTCCATTTAGCCACTTGTGTCACTTGTTAAGACGTGCGAGCCATCATTATTTACCGGGAACATGATGGAGTTAAATGTCAGCTTGGGATAATTGAGTGTTAAACGGCGTGTTGTCTTGGGCTGGGTTTCAGTTTGAAGTCTGTCTGTCTGTCTGTCTGTCTGTCTGTCTGTCTCTCTCTCTCTCTCTCTCTCTCTCTCTCTCTCTTTCTCGGATGCAGTGGACCATGCGCTGTGTGTCTCGCGGCCGCGCGCTCGCCCGGCTGCTGCTGCTGTGCGCGCTCGCGCTGACGCCGGTGGCGGCGAGGGCGGGGCCTGAGACTCTGTGCGGGGCGGAGTTGGTGGACACGCTGCAGTTTGTGTGCGGGGACCGGGGCTTTTATTTCAGTAAGTGCAACTTTTTTATTTATTCATAAAGGCTTCCTTTGCTGCTGCTCTTCTTTCTTCACCTTGCTGCCAAAAGTGCTAATGTGCTCCTCATAAATAAGTTAAAATAAAAGAAATGCAAGCTTTTTGCTTCAGTTCACTTCACACTTCACTTCAGTTCACAAAGTTTTCAGGTAACTTGTTTCCTCCAGGGTTGTTCCAATACTATCGGTTGACTTTGATAGCGATACCAAGTATCACAATATCTGATATCAAAATGATAAAATGGCTAAATATAGATAGATAGATAGATAGATAGATAGATAGATAGATAGATAGATAGATAGATAGTCAGGTTCGAGCCTGAGCCGAGTTTCTGTGCAAGGTTTCCTCTGGGTTCTCTGGTTTCCTTCCACCTCCCAAAAAACATGCCAGTGTGTGGACTGGTTACTCTAAATTGCGCTTAGATGTGAATGAGTTTGTGAATGAATGCCTTGTGCTTGGTGTTCCTCAATTAGGCTCCGGATCCACTGGATAACAGAATAAAGCGCTTACTGATAAACAAAGAAACACTAAATAAACCTACATATATCATCTTGCATTTACTGAGCCTCTTTTTTAATAAGGTATGGCCATAAATTATGTTGAGGTACCATAGCCATGAATCGTGTAACTTGAGCCCACAACTTAATATGTTGTGGAACATCAAAAGTCTATGTCATCAATCCCAAAATATGTAAGTAGGCTACATAGTAATTAGGCTATACACTTAGATTACAGCCATTTTCCTTTTTAGCATTTTAATATGTACTTTTTATATATACTGTACCTCCATTTTCCAATGGCAAACACATGTGCAATCTGACTCACCCATAATATAACACCAATATAGCGTGAGGCAATTTAAATAACAACTTTTTTAATAATACAATGGCAAAAGTGCTGACCTTTGTGCACACATATCGAGCTAACCGAACACCACAATGCTCTGGAGAAACCCGAGCTCGAGTGGTCTGGATGATGTATCCGGATAAGAGATTAATGCTGACAGAGAAATGAAGTGCAGCCTCGATACGTTCGCAGTACGACGCAGCTCGGTGCTCCAAACAGATTTTGGCTGAAGCTCAGTTGAAAAGAAAGGAGAGAGGAAACCACTATAGCACTAAGCAATTTTCCGATCAAGAATATGGAGCACCCCGATAAAACCCATTCGCTTCTGTTCCAATATTTAAATCATGCACTGAAGTGAACCCCTCAAGTGTTTTACATGGAGAATATGGAGGCACAAGGTGTTCTCCCATTCAGAGAGAGGGTATGGAGCCCAGAGAGGTTCATAAAGTAAGACGCGATAAATAATTTGTATTGTGAAGTGATGTGAACAGATAGCTGCAGTCTGGCATTAAATAAGGGGAAATGTAGCTCATTGTATGGTCATGATTTACAATGACAGCGATATTTTAAGAGCCTGACAAATTCTGTACTTAAATAAAAGCACTATTGTAAAGAAACACACGTACAGCTTCGAATTTGTCACTCATGTTAGCTAGGAATGCACTTATAGCAATACCACGCTCATTTATTTACTCTTTGATATACTTTGATACGAACAGCCGATACCAGGTGATACTATGTGACGTCAGCCTAGTGCACGCTGTTGCGCTAATGAACAGACAACACAAAATGACAGCGATTTAGACATATTTCATGATCAAGTCATTTTATTCCCCATCGAACACTCAAAACACCTGAGTCAGGTAATCAGTGAGTGTAGATTTTGCACGTGTTGGGAAGTAGAATGAAAGAAAAATAAAATATCTGGAAAGGAGTAGCTTGGGAGTCATTGTGCTGCCAAATCTCAAAATTGAATATCAGTTAAACTAAATGATTATATGCTAAGCAAACAAAAGCATCATAATGTATATTAGTGCTCAAATAAACATACTAGGTTCACATTAGCAAGTGACAAAGCGACAAGCAATTATTTATTTTCAGTAATATATACAGACACAATACGGAGCTACGATTTCAGTGACAACGTCAACCCACACACACCTACCTACCTACCTTCCTACCTGCACTACTGACGGTTTCCATTTACTGTTTGCCGAATAAAAATGGAAGGAAAAACTCATAGCTGTGGTTTCACCTTATCCTGTCATTACATGTGTCCAGAGACATTGCAAAGAAAAATAAAGCGTGGAAGGAAGTAGCAGAGATCGTTGGTACCGCTGATGAGTGTACGTAGCTAGTTAGCTTGCTTTGCTAGTCTGCCGATGAAGCTAGTACTACGTGACATGTAAATCAAACAACCACGTCACACTGATTCGTATGTTATTTCAGTTGTATTTAACGAGTTAGCTGTAGGTTATACATTTTGTATAGTACAGTTTCTTGTTGGAAATCAATCCATCCATCCATCCATCCATCCATCCATTATCTCATTGGAAATAAAAAAAGAAGGAGAGACGAGAGAAACTACAAGTGTCACTTGCTAGGATCAAACTACAAGGTGGTTAAAATCTGAAAAGTGTAAGACTTCTGGATTCACTTTCCTGCACATGTACTGCACCCAGGGGGCGCTGTTTGAAGCAGAAAAATGACTTCTGAATATGGCTTAAAAACTGAAATAAAACTCGCCCTTTTATTTTTAGTACAGGAGTTTTTATTTCTCATTACAATGAATGTATTTATTTTAATAATTTCCGTAATGCAATAATCAGTTAATCTGATATTGATTTCACTATTAAAAATGAATCTGTAGACCCTCACAGTTAGCAGTACAATAATAAAAACCAATGTTAATGATTTCCCGAGTAGTCGTTCACTGCTGATGAGAAATTTCTCTACTGAATGAGCTGAGGAGGTGTGAACGTCTCGAGCTGCCTCGCTGACATACAGCTTTGCTTTCTGACAAGTGGATATACGCCGGCACTAAAAAGATTAATTTCACACTCGCTGTGTAAAAAGTAAGTCGAACCTGAATGAAGCTCAAACTGAGACGGAAAGTTACTTTTCCTGTCAACAGCCACGGGGCTGTTCAGTGGTCAAAAAAGAGGAGTTGGCCAGATCCTTTATGGCCTTTTGGTGACCGAGGGTTTGTTTTTTCTCTGAATCGAGTCCAAAGCAAACACATTTACGGTAATCTGAACTTTCTGTGAAACTGTTGCATCATTACCGCATGCTGAAAGTGGAATAGGACTGGCTGGGTACAGCGCATAAACTTAGGGGTTTGAGTCGTTAAGTGGAAATTATTAGGACACTGCATGTTCATTTTTATTAAACAGGAAAGATTATTTTAGTAATCAGCTAATCTGGACATTAGATTATAGACTCTGAAAGACTTTTTCTAAAGCAAGCCAATAGAGAATGTCTGGCAGTTGTGGGATTTGAACTCACAATCTTCTGGTCACTACCACAGAGCTATAACTGCTGAGCCACCGCAGCCATCTCAACAAATAATCAGCCAACTTGCCACGTCGCCACTAACGACTCACATGATGTGACTTTTTTTTTTTTAAGTATACTTAGGATCTGTAAAACTAAAGTTTTTCATCCAGAGTTTAGTTCTAGGTCGTTTTCACACTTGCATGTTTTGTGACCATTTGCTCCGAGAGTTCAGGGCGTTTGATGAAGTGTGAAAGCTGTTTTCACGCCCGGGAGTGGTCCAGAGGACTTGTTCCTGTTCCTTTTGAAAATAGTAGTTTGAGGGTCAGTGGTTTAAAATGTGCCTAAATGGTTTTGGGACTTGGTGCACACTTGAAGGATATTTTGGTTATCCCTCTGAGGGAACCCTGGAATCAGGGGTCTTCAATCATATCCACAAAGGGCCAGCATGGCTGCAGGCTTTCATACCTGATTCCAAATGTTCAATCAGTTCACCTTAGTCTTCAATCTGCCATCAACTGTACCTCCAATCTGGCTGTAATGAAAGCCTGCAGACACACCTCCTGACCGCTGCCTTAAAGGTTCTATGTAGAACCCCACAAGAGAGTTTTTACCTATTGCCATCTCCAAGTAGAACCATTTTAGAAGGCTAAGAAGCCTTAATTTTCCACTGAACCCTTAAATAACCCTTAGGAGTGCACCAAGTACAAAGACAGCATTAAATGCCTGACAGGTTCTAGGTATTAAAAAGAATCTTTTTTGTTCTACGAGTGTATGTATTAACTGGGTAAGTGTGTGGTGTAAACTACAAATTGTTGCTAATTATTTTCTTCTTAATGCTTAGAACCTCTCACTAGAGGTTTAAACCTTACACTTTAGCAGTATTGATGCACTCTTTGGTTCTTCTACCCTTAGAAGGAACCCTTAAAAACACTATGTTGAACCCCAAAACAAAGTGTTTCCTTATCTCTATCTCCAAGTAGAACCCTTTTAGGAGACTAAGAAGCCTTGAACCCATGAACCTTTGAAGAACCCTTGAAGAATGTACCAAGTACCAAGACCATGAGATATTAAAAAGAAAGCAATTAGCAATAATTTAGAGTTTCTACCACATACTACAATGGTTCTTCAAGGGTTCTATGAGGAATCATTGGATAATTAAGGGCTCTTAGCTTCAAAGAAAGGTTTCATTAACAATGGCTGGTTGCTTTCTGAATGGGATTACTAGCATTATCCAGCAAACCCTTCCAGAACCCTTGAAGATAGTATCAAGTACTAAGACAGTTTAGCTAGGTGAACAACCTATAGGTTCTAGGTATCAAGCAGAAAAAAATTAGAAATAATTAGCATTTTGTACCACACACTTACCCAGCTAATACATAAACTCTAAGAAGGGTTCATTGGATAATTAAGGATTTTTAGCTTTCAAAAAAGCTAAGTGGAACCTTTTTGACAGGGAAACACTGTTGTAGGGTTCTACATAGAACCTTTAAGGATTCCTCCAGAAGGACACCCAAAGAACCCTTACATAAGTGTTCTAAATTTTAAAGAGTCTATCGTCTGAGATTGGAATTGATTAAATTTATGCAAAATAGGACAAAAAGAAAGTTATGTTAGTATTAGCTAGAGACTGAGAGCATAAAAAGCTCCTGGGTGTTTGGTTCCTTGCAAGAGAATAATGAAGCAAGTTCAGAAAGTCCATTTCAAATTCTGAAATGTTTCCTGAAAAAGGAAACAGATTCATAATACATAACGTATTTATGAGATTTCCCTCGCTGAACTTATCGTACATGGCAGATTTCCATCTTTGCTGTAAAAGAGATTATAAAATCTTTATCTGGGAAGTAACACAAAAAAAAAACCCCAAAACAAAACAGTGTCCAACATCATCACTGAGCTAAGCTAACTGTTCAGACGAGAGTACACAGTAAAAGTCAGCAGTGACGTGTAGCACTCGTTTTTTTGAGGCTTGCGTGCTAATCTTTGGAAGCAGCAAATCAACAAATTTCACCCACACCCACACTCACATACAGAGAGAGAGAGAGAGAGAGAAAGATTCGGCTCTGGTCCCAGAGCAGCAAAGGATTACGAGGGATTACAGAATGATTAGGATGTTCTCCCTTGCTGGACTCATGCAGAATGCACACATAAAGGCCTCCTGGGTGCATTTCATTGCCACGATGAAAGGTGTTGATTTTCCAGTGACGAACGAAATGAAGAGTGAACACACAGGTCATTAGACATGACTTAAGCCCAAGATTTCACCCAGCGTGCAGAAAATCATAGTTGACGCTAAATAGTCTTCATAAACCAAGCGACTGAGGTACTAATGCCACTGAAATCACAATTGGTGTTTCAGAGTTTTTGTGCATGTTCCTTAGTGTTACGGAACCAATACAATACTATGATGATGTATATCTATGCATAACTTTGTGATCGCCCAATTAAAAGCTCTCTAGAATGTATATGTCCTGCCCCCGGAGGCGTGTCTTGCTCTGCAGGCACTCATTAATCTCTTTGCTGTTCTCCATATTTAACTAGCTAGCTGAGCAATTGTCAGATTTGTTTAGATTTGGTGGGGGTGTGGGGATATGATGTAGCTATTGGTTATTGTATAAATTAGGTCAGTGCTTCATCACTCTGACCTCCTGTTTCAGAAGTAAAATACGTCAACCTACGGAATCAATGCACGGCTAATAAAGCACGTCATGGTGACTTTACGGACTGGACAATCACATATCAGTGGTATAATTAGATTTCATGTGAAGCTTCACATCTTCTCTGCCATGCTGAGTAGTACTTTAAGAGTATCTCTATAAGATTTGAACTGCGTAACGAATGCTCAGCCAACAGAAAGTGAAAAGAATTTGTTTTGGCTGTAGGTGTTTGTTATGCCAGTGATGAGGTTGTTTCCAGGGCTTGAGCTGCTTTAGTGGCCCCCAGTGCTCCATAAACACTCTGACACTACTCAATCAGTGTGCTCAAGACTGCTCCTGGAGTGGAGAAGGTTTTTTTAAGTAACCACACTGAGGCAGTAAAAGTCAACTCCCAAAAGTGCCACTCTGGAAGACGTTGCTCTTTGCCGAGCTCCCTGGAGCAGTGGGAGTCCCATGCAGTCAGCTGAACGTTCAGCCTATTTCACGTTGGCCACCAGCCGTTTTCGGAGCGTGAAATGGCTCAATCAGGGAAGTGATTGTATGAAATGCTTTGGCGATGGAGCGAATTTCACAAATGGCACAGAAAACGTCTGCCGAGTTCAATCGAAGCCAAATCCTGTTGGAGGTCGACTGCACGCGAGCACCACAAATCTGGAAGACTGAGAGCCAGCACATAACTTCTCAAGCTGTTCAGTGTTCTTGGAGTGGAACACAAACTGCCTCGGTAACACATGCCCTTGATTGACTGCTACACTGGTTACAATGAATAAGCAAATCCGACGCCATACAACAACTCCAGCGTGGATCCTAGCGATGGTGTTCCAACTCTCTTATATAGAAGAGCTTCATCTACAACAGAGGTTCATCTACAGCAGCGTCACATTTTGGTGTTTTCCATGATCCCAACTCACCTGATTCAACTGTTTAGCTAATTAGCAAGACTAAACTGGATGAGTTACACCAGAATATGTAGGGCCATGGTACTCTTGAACCAGGATTGAGAAACAGGAATTCTGCACTAAAGCATACATGATATCAATGATCAAATGACAAAGTCAGTCTTACTCTGCTGAAATCTTGTCAAAACCCGAGCTAAACAGGAAAGGTTATCAATTAGCCACCCCAATGAAGCATTTACACACCTTACTACACCAGTTAGACACTCTAATCAACCAGTCACTCTAATTAACGTGTAGACACAAATGTTAAATAAACATCTCCTCAAAGAAAACTTCATCATATCAACAATTTCACAAGTATTTTTTTACTCTATTTCTCTGGAAGTCCCAGTAAATGACTTGTTACTATAGAAATGATGACGCATTAGAATCAGCGCATTTTCTCTAAATGTCTGATATGTAGCTGCACTACAGTCAGAGCTGCTGTTATAGAAAATTAATCAACACCTTCTGACCAATCAGAATCCAGAATTCAGCAGCGCTGTTGTGTAAAGCTATTTAAAGCTAGTCTTTCATCCTAGTGAGTGTACTCTTATGGGTGCTTTGGTTGTCCTTCTTGGGGAAACTTTAGGAAGCTAAGAACCCTTAATTATCCAGTTAAAGGACCTTTGAAGAGTGCACCAAGTACCAAGACAGTTAGCTAAATATTAAATGCCTGAGATATTAACATTAACTGTTCTAGTGTATGTATTAACTGGATAAGTGTATGGTACAAACTACAAATGATTGTTAATTATTTTCTTCTTAACACTTATCTCACCAAAGGTTTAAACCTTACACTCTTTGATTCTTTTACCCTTAGTGGGAACCCTTAAAAGTACTCTGTAGAACCTCAAAACAGTGTGTTTCCTCATCTCTATCTCCAAGTAGAACTCTTTTAGGAGACTAAGAAGCCTTGAACCCATGAACCACTGAAGAACCCTTGAAGAATTTGGAATTTGTTCCAAATACTTACCCTGTTAATACCTACAGTCTTAGGTTTTTCAAGGGTTCTTTAAGGCTTTATTGCATAATTAAGGGTTCTTAGCATCCAAAAATGGGTTCTACCTGGAACCATATCTGACCACTTTAAGGCATCCCTCAAAGGAACATCTGAAGAACCCTTAATTGTAGGCTCTGAAATTGGCCATGACTAAATTAAGAGAAAATAGGACAATAAAGTTGTTAGCATTAGCTAGAAGAACCCTTAAGTATCCAATGAAGCCTTATAATACTTGAAGAACCCTCTTTTTTTTTCTCAGATTGTAGGCTCTAACTCATCAGAAAGTGATCTACAGAACAACTAATTCCATTTGCTATGTTTCACATCTATAGCTGAGACATCTACAGCCTTATTCAATCAAGCAGCATGCAATCCATACGAGGATCCTCCTAAAAAGAAATTTAAATCTTGGGTCAATAAAAAAAAACAAAAAAAACAAGAAAACAAGTGAAAGGAACACACACAAAAGAAGTCTAATGTGGCCCACATGTCGGCAACTGAAAACAAGAAAAACATCAAAACAGCTCCATCCAACCATATTGTGTGTCATAACTTCAATTGACTATGATTATAAGCATAAAAGGTTGTTTACTCGTTTTTGTTTATGATGCTTCAGCAATGGCAGGGAAAAACAGCGGATGTTAATTTGGAAGCCCTTTCTTTTTTTCTTCTTTTCTTTTCTTTTTTTTTAATGTTTGGAAAATCATCCAACAAGCAAATCTTCTGTCTTCTGACAACCTGTGCGAATGTGTAATCACAAGCTTGGGCTTAAAGTCTCCTTCTTTCGCACGCAAACAGCATCTTCAGCAAGAACAGAGAAGTTTTTTTTGTAATCCTCAAGCATACGTTAGTGTGAAAACACGTCTGCCACATTGGAACGTTTGAGACATTAAGGCAAACGGTCGTATGATATTATGATCTCAGTTGCTTTAGTCTTTTTTTAACAAGGTCAAACACACAAACATCCTGTTAATTATAGGGAAATCCACGCTTTTAAACGACTGAAGAAAGCGAGGAAATGGAAATGCAGCTAGGTACTGCAAGTAAACACATGCACAAACTCATGGGAAAGAACATGACTACAAACAGCGAAGGGGCGGAGCCAGGGCAGAGGACCAATGAGAAGAGGACAAGCTAGGACCATTGAGTGCAAAAGTTTGCATCCCCTATGATTTTTGAAAGTAGTCAAAAGATAAATGGCTTGCAATTTAAAGACCCTTATCTTACAACTTCTCTACAAATAAGTAAGGAATAAAGAACTTGGTTTCGTGCTTATTTTCTATCCATTTATAGTTACATTTATAGTTATTTCCCATTGTCACTTACGTAACTGCAGGTATAAAAAGTTGTTCCCTCATTTTCTCCTGAATTTAATAAGACAAAAAAATACGGCTTGTTACTGAGAAGCCATAAAGTCCAACATCTGTCCTGAAGACTTGACCATGGTGGAAAACCTACAAGAAGTTACAGCTTTTCCTCTGACTGTTACAAAACACTTAAAATGGAGACTCCTTCTATTAATGTTAAATAAATGTCTCCTGTCACAGAACTACTACTGCATTAATATTAACCTGTGATTTGCAGCTACACTACTGTCAGAGCGGCTGTTATAGAAAATTAATCAACACCTTCTGACCAATCAGAATCAGAAACTCGACGGTGTTATTTTTTAAACACTTTTAAATTAATATATACAATTTAACCATTTCTTCTTAAGGATGTACAAACTTTTGCACTCAACTATAAGTTGTTAATGATGCAGAACCTGACATTATTCTTAACAGTATTTTTTTCCCCCCCCAAACCAAAAGTTTTGGTTCTGTGAAAGCAATTTGAGTCTTTTTGATGCAATGACGTATTAAAAAGCTTTAAAATATAAATACACACTGGACAAACACGTTATGTAAAATGTCAGAATTCACAAAACGGTCCCCTTTATTCGTTCACTGATTGGTTGATTCATCTTGGAAGTAGCGCCGTGCACCCATGGGCTCGGAGGTCTGCAGGGACGCATGTGTTTCCTAATGAGAACCCCTCTCTTCCCAAAGCACCGTTGTCAGTGTGGAGCAAATCCAGAGCAGAAGTTAATGCACTCTGTCAGCACTGGCAACCTGGCAAGCCAAGAGCTATTAACTCTGAAAGGGAAAGGCATTTCCTTCTTGTAAATGCCATATTAAATTATTATTATTTTATCTGGTAACAAGGAAAAGCCTATCAGAGCTGTTTTGCTCTATGCAAGCAGGGAATTGTTAGTGGAAACCAGGAGACCGGAAGGGGGAGATTGGGATTCAGTATGCGTATATATACTATATGTGTGTGTCTGTGTGTGTGTGTGTGTGTGTGTGTGTTTTGGAAAGGAGAAGAAATAGCTACTGCATTCAGATGCCTTCAGGGTCCTCATACATAACAGTAATTAAAAGATTTGCTATTTCTACTATTTCTAGGTAGTCTGCACCATTCTGCCTGATGTCCACGACCACTTAACATGTTGACCACACTTGTAAATTCGATACCCTTGTAAATTTGATAGCCATGAATATTTTATGATGAAGCTCCTGGAGAGTGTATCAATCCATATACAGTAGCATCTGATACGGAGCCGGATCATTATTAGATCAGACTTGACATTTTCTTAGCAGGTCCACTGATCTAAACACATTAATACAGGAGACAACTTGTCTTAAATCATGCTGCTATCGTGTTGTACCACTGACCTTTCGCAAAACCTGGCAAAAGCAGCTTGGAGAGAGTCGGTAGTTTGCATTTCTTTAAAAAAGTCATTTTTGCAAATTTGCTGTGATATAAGCGAAATAAAACACTTCTGGATGTGATGTTATGGGACAATAATCACTTCAGGCTGGTAATATTAGCTCTAGTTCATCCCACCATGCTATTGTTGGCTATTTTTACTGTAACAGCAAGTGTTTTAGTCTTAAGATAAGCACTAAGAAGGATAAGAAGGAACATGCCATTAAGAACATGTGTGATAAGCTCCACGGCCAAAAATTAGTCGTGTATATTGTTTCTTTGCTGAAACCTCGCTATGCTTCCACTCACCTTAAATCAACTCAATTCCTCTCTGGTACCAATCCCATCGGTGATTTTGTAGGCCAGTCCAAATGTCGCAGTGTTCCATCCGGCTCATAGAACATGTCACAGATTTGGTGCTATTCACTGTTGAGTTATCATCTAGGAACGTGGAAGTTTCAGCGTTGCATTTGGCTTGAAACACAAAAGGAAACCTCAGAATCTGGACAACAACCTGACCATCCGCTAAGTCACACAGTGTTTGATTCAGGGTCATTCTGTACTCATTTGGTGTGTTTTTTTTTTTTTTGTCTCATCTGCACCACAGGAAAGCCAACAGGCTACGGCCCCAACTCACGGCGCTTGCACAACCGTGGCATTGTAGACGAATGCTGCTTCCAGAGCTGTGAGCTGAAACGACTCGAGATGTACTGCGCACCAGTCAAATCTGGTAAAGCACCACGATCGGTACGAGAGCAACGGCACACAGACACGCCCAAAACACCAAAGGTGAGCTTCAGTTCTACTGGTTCCAGTAATCGAATATGGCAAAAGGAACATTTTAAACAAGTCACTCTGCTAATTTACCATAAATTATGTTTATTAGTCATGCAGTGACTGGTAAAGCATATATGAATAATTTCTACTATATTATATATATTTAGTATGTTTATATTTATTTATATATACACCCCCATACCTCCAAGAAATAAATAAAGGTCCGAATAAAGGTCCAATAAAGGTCCTATCTAGAAATCAATGCTTTTGTGACATCAGTGGTTCCCGACGTTTGTAATTTTCTTTGGTTTTCACAGAAACCTATATCTGGTCACAGCCATACATCCTGTAAGGTATGATTTATTTATTTTATTTTATTTTTTTAACTAATCTGGGAAACGTTTAAAGAATCTTGCAAGGACACAGAGTTTCTCTGTATAGTATATCTATCTCTATTTGTCTCTATTTAAATACTTTTTCAAAATTTCAGCATATTAAAAAGTCCAAAAAAGGAAATCTTTGAAATATTCAGATTCACATTTCTTTACATTTAGCAACCAGGGGTGGAAATGTCTAGATATTGACGTCTGCAGTTTGTGTCTAACGTTGATAGTGATTAAATTGCTGTAAATCTGGGTTTGTTTGTTTTTTTCTTACAACACCCTGTATGTACATCTTTGCCTCTTAACCAGGCTACAGGTATGCAGTGACCATGACTACAAATTAGCATGTGAAATTAGCATTCAGTAGAAAAGCTAGCTCTCCTTTTATCCAGCTGCTGCAGTTATATAACTTTTGGGAATAGTTGACCTTCTTGACATCCTGATACTGTACTTTGCTATATTTGCCAAATAAATAAGTAAGAAGTTTCTTGGGTTTTCTTACAGCGTTTAAGAATAATGTTTATCTTCCTACAGTGTTCCTACAGCTGCCACATTTTAGTTTAGTTAAAAAATAAGAGTTTCATAACGCCACCAGCATTAGCACAAACTGATATGACAAAGAAGTCATTCCTTTTAAACGAGAGTTGACGATACAGCAACAGGAGGCGGAACAACCCTTAGCCTTAAGCCTTAGCTAGCGATACGAGTTTAACTTTATGCAAATTATCAGCAAAGCCATGTGACAAGTGCTAATAGTAATGAGACACTGTGGTGCCGATTATTTTTTCCCCCGTTCCACATATCGGTTCCCACCTGCAGCTCCAGAACCAGTATGATTTGTAGTGCTGGCGTGTTGGCTACATGTTCAAAGTGTTTCATTTAGCCAAACAGGAGAGCGCTGACTTTAAGCCATTCTGCTTGTGTTCATACAACACTTCCAGTCTTTTTGGTTTAAATTAATTTTAAGAGATGTAATTTATAAGCAAAGACGTCCAGCCAGATTGATCTTTTTTTTTGTGGGGGGGGGGGGGGCATGTGATTTGTGGTCCAGTGTGTAGGAGAGGTACGGTGGTGCATGTAATGATAACGTTGCCACCTTATATGTCCAGGGTTCCTGGTTCGATCCTGAGCTCAGGTTACCTTTGTGGGTTTCCTCCTAAAAACATCCAGTGGGTTTCAGAGTGTAAATTGTTCCTAGGTGTGTGCATTGTGCCCTGTAATGGACTGGTGTCCTATCACTGGTATTCCTGCCTTGTTCCCAGGATACCAGTATAACCATGGCAACCAGCCCTGAAATGCAAAAAGAAAAAAATGCACAGGGTTAAAAGGCTTAACTACCCCTGGTTCCTGTTAATGCCATTGTGAATGATTCTGAGTCCTTAATTTATCTAAAGAATTCTCATAGTTCTTTAAAAAAAGAAAAATGGTGAAATTCGCCTTTAAATGTTTGCTCGCATGCTTTTTAGAGCCCTATATAAAAAAGGAAACCATTAGCAGGAGACGGTGGCTAAGTGGTTTTTGTGGTAGACCTGCAGGCTTTCTCTCTCTCTCTCTCTCTCTCTCTCTCCTTCCCTCTCCCCAGGCTTTGTCCTGTTCCCATATGTCATGTACAGGAAGTTCATCAATTTCTGCACGTAGCTCACATACTGCCCTCCTCTTCATAAATTTTACATACTAATCTCTCAGCACTGAGACACTACACGAGCGTTGAGTACAGAAGGATGCTGTGTTTCTCCTCTCCTGTATGAGGAGATGACAGTCAGTAACTCATGTGTTGTGTGCCACATTATACCACAGCGCTGCTGATTTCTCAAATCTGAGAGATCCGAAGGCACCAATTTTAATATTATGTCTTTAATATTAAAAATTGTGTTGCTGATAAACAAAGAAAAAGGTATAATTGTTGACATGGTGAAGTTTTCTGTAAGGAGATGTTCATTTATATACTATTTATGGAAGGAGTCTCCAGTGTTAGTACTTGCTTTGTAAAGGCTTTACACTTTGCGGTTTCACTGTAACATGACAAGCTGCGTTTTCTTGTCTTTAAGAGAGCGAAAAAAGAAAGGATGGTGAGGGAACGTCTGTTTATAGCTGCTAAAACGTAAGTGATAACAAGAACTAACTTCGTAGACGTTCCACAATATGAAGTGTAACTATAAATGGATAAAAAAAATAATAATAATAAGATGTGTCTTTTTTTTTTTTAAATAAATTAAAAAAATTGTAATTGTAAAATTGTTGCTGTGGTACAAGAGTAAAAGAATAAAACACTTTGGGACATAGGGTGGTAACATTACACCACTCTGATGTTAATTACTTTCCTAGAAGAGCATGCCCCCAAGTGGATTATTCCTTACGAAGCTGATGTCGATTGTCTCTTTGCATTTCAGGAGGTCCATCAGAAGAACTCGAGCCGAGGGAACAACGCAGGGAGGAACTATCGAATGTAGTTAAGAGAAGGATGAGTGAAAATAATGGACAGTGCCAAGAAGAGAAGCAAGAACAAGTAGAACCTTATCTGGTCTTCAAGAGGAGTGGGTCACTCTCACGGCAAATGGACCAGCTCTATGTACATACACCCCTTACGACTGACTATTTTAGACACTGCACCATTCCACACCGGGGAGGGACAACATCTGTCTAAACAGCAAAATTAATATAGCTGCTAAAAAGTGTAATATAATAGCGGCTGCTACATATTATGGCAGTGGGAAACCTCCTGTATTATACGAGAGCCACTGGAAACTTTAATTGACCCAAACTGTTTCAAGGCACCACTTCCTGATGGGTGGGATAGAGCCAGTGGGTCACTGGAGGAGAGGTGAAGGTTTTTCTGTGTCGTGGGTGAAGTAAACGTTGTGACGGTCCCTCCCACATATACACACACATAAACACTCAGACATGCCTTCGCAATTAATTCCAGACTGCTGCAATCCAGTGCAAAATGGAAGTTGGCAGAATTTCAGCACCATTTCTGATTAAGCTTTACTCGAAGACAGTACACAAGCTCTAGCACTGATGAGGAATATCTTAGTTTTTGTTTTGTTTTTGACAAGAAAAAAAAGAGCTTAATCAGAACGATTCAAGAGCTGTTTAGACAGAATATCATTAAAGCAGATGGTACACTTTCAGGACATGAACATGGCTAAGCAAGAGGATGTCTTTTTGTTTTTATGTAAAAAGATGAATAGAAACCCGATGCAAAGGTTATAGAAGATGATGGAGTGGCAACTCTGAGATCAACTTGTTCAACTTCAGGAAGCATCGTCGCTTCGATTGTAATAATATCAGTCTGCATGATTGGTTAAAAAGCCAACCTTTTCACCAAAGCATGTACATCACATACAACAGTAAGCATTTTCACTAAAGCCTGTCAATGTTATACAAAGGATGCAAGCAAACCCCAGTGAAACATCTCACACAAACAACATGTTTGCTAAATACAGGGGTGGACAAATCAGTAGCCCGATTTTGTCTCAGCACGTTTAGTTTTAATTCGTAGTTGCTTGCCCAGAACAAGAAAATAAACCCTGCTCCTTATTAACTATCACAAAACAAGCATTTTTTAAATTATTATTTGGTGTATAGCTATGCTTAACCATAATGCATTTGTTGTGATGAACCTCAATGCTGTAACTATAACACAAGCTTCCAAATGCCACCACCTGCTGCACCACACACATTGGTTAAGGTACGATGTAGCTGTTGGTAGAATGATTTTTACTGTTTGTGGAGCAAAACGTTTGACCCAAAGCCGTCGTCTAACCCTCCAGACTACTATACACATTCACCTTATAGCTAAACATAAACATGCTAGCGAATAAAACCTTTCCCATGCAATACGTGGAGAAAAGTTCGTAGCTCACAGCCAAAATGCCAGTCAACAACTTGCTAACTTTTCATTGACGGTGCAAACACAACCTTTGTTAGAAGATGATAATAATCAATCATAAACTTTGTTTGTTACTCTTCGTCTGTATTAATGCACTTAACTAGCTAACAAGCTCGCGATACATTATTACATTATGTTAGCTGCCACTTCTTAGCCGTCAGTTAGGTTAAACATGGGACTGGGAAACACATTATGGGCAAAATAACGAATTTATGATTTGTCCATCCCTATAAATAAAGTTCCCACAAGACCACCACTTCACCACCACTGAGGAACCAGGCTCCACACGGAGCCCAAAGTTCTTCTGGAACATTCTTCGAATCCAACGGATTGCTTTGGGAAATCCGGACTGTGACAATGTTCTTTTGTGTAGCTAGTGACCCTTCTTTCCAAATCCAAGATTTACACAATCACACTGTCCTCTGTGTAGCCGTCTCTGTATTCAATAATCCTATTTATGTTAACCATCTCATTTCCTTTTTTTCGTTCGTTCATTATTTTCAGTCATACATGATGTTGTCATATAACAGAACAATATAAGAACTCTACCCACTATATAATGGTGCTATTTTGTAGTATAGTATAAGGGTTGGCGAAACGCAATCTGGGTGAGGGAGGGATTGGGGCAGGGAATGTGAATTGAAGTTTCGGATGTTTGGATATGGAGGTCTTCCCTTTTTTGCACAGCCTTGTGGGCACCAGACTAATAATGCTCTTTTTAAATTTTTTAAGTAATGATGTATGCAAGCTAATGTATTTGTGTAAGATCTGTGAATTCATAGAGAAAAGATGTGTCGTGATCCCTTGATTTTTTTTTAAAACCATTTTAAGTTATTGATATTTGGACTTAATCAGTATCCCTATGCCAAATAACTAAAGAGAAAACACTGTGAACTATGAACTTACAGTCCTATTAAAGTTCTAAACAGCAGCTATGTTTACATACAAAAGATTTTCACTAGTGCAAATGAATTCACCCTGATTTCAGATTCCGTTTGAACTATTTATATGAATCCTAAACTGGCCGGTGTGTAGACAATCTCCTTTTATATGCATGTAATGCGATCCACAGTTACGCACATGCGAGGAGCAAGGTTTAGTGTGAATGTTACTTTAACAACAAAGTGCATAAGAGTTCAGTCAGTGAATTCAGCTTTCTAATCACAGCGCTTGCATTTTTTTAATGAGGTTTTTCTTTCTTTTTTTTAAAAAAATTCCCCCTCCCATTTTCTCCCTAATGTCGTCACCTGCCAATTCCCACCCACCAGTTCTCCAAATCATGACAGCTAACAACCAAGGAGGGTGAAGGTAAACATGCTTTCTCCAAGACACGTGAAGCCATCCAAACACATCTTTTCAAACAGCTGCTCATGCTGCATCACAGGGCACTGTATCACACTCAGAGGAAAGCGCTATCCGCCCTCTTCTGCATACATGAGCTCACAGATGTGCATGATTGGCCAGTGTCACTGTGGTTGACAGGGGATGAAATGTTGATGAAGTGTTACATTTAAGATAAATCTGACAGAAATTAAGAGTTCACAGTGATGGAGCTGCTCCAAGTTATACAGTACATTGTTATTGTCATCATCATGTTTTAATACGTCACACAAAAGTTTTTAGAGAAATACGGAATGACAAAATTGTGGGTTTTTGGTCCCATTTTATATTAAGTGTCTAATAACTGTATAGTTACACATTAACTATATAAGGAACTATAATGTATAATGTAACTGCTGAGAATGTAACCCTACGCTCACACTAGGTGTACGTGTGCGACACAGAACCACAATTTCAGCAACAGTGCAACATTTGAATTGAGATTTTCTCAATTCTGTGCAAATTAGGTAAGACAATTGAGTGACAAATCCGGACAATTGGCTTGAATGATTCCTCGGACTAATCCTATGGCACTGGTGGTTCGATTTCGTTTCCCTGCTCACAACTTTCGTTCCTAGCTGCAATTATTTTACATTGACTGTCTCAGAAATGGAATAAAAACTCATAACTGTTGTTTCATCTTATCCTGTCATATATGACCTCTCATTAAATGTGTATAGAGACATTAGAAAGAAAAATAAAGCTTGGGAAAAATTATCACAGATTTTTGGTGCTTCTGGAGAGTGTACGTAGCCAGTACAGTTAGCTTGCTTTGCTAATCTGCCAAGTGAGCTAGTACAAAGACAAGTACATAAAAAATACATTTTGTTACACTGATTAGGGCATTTTGTAATTTGTTAGCTTAATTTTGTTACATGACCACAAGAGACAAACTCCAAGTGACTTCCTAGTGTAAACGTAGGGTTACGCTGTTACAGATGGATTACAGAAGTAAATCTTATCTTAATAAGCATGTTTATCAAGTGTATGTTGACATTTTACAAAAGTTATTTTATCATCTTTCCTATCATTTCCAGGCTATATTTATGTTGTAACATGCAAAGCCACCACTGTAAGATTATTATGCTAACCACTATCAACATTCCTGCTGCTTACTGTCAAGATCCAAAACTGAAGTTGATACAAATGTGTATATAAATGTATTTACTTCTGTAACAGTGCAGATATCATCAGTAGTTACATTACAGTTGCCTATATAATTGGTGTCTAACTCCACAGATAAAAGAGACACGTAAATGTTTTTCTTTCACATTGACGATTTTTTTTTTGTCTTTTGTAATGAGGCTTCCACGACTGGAGATTTGTTGTCTTCTGTAGACAATATGGAAATAACTGACAGATTGTTCACCATTCCTGCTGAATAAACCACTTGCCAATATTCAAAATTCTCAACGAGTGAGTTACTGCGATGGTGGATGGGGGGGAAGATTCTTAGATGCATCTTGATTCTCTCTTTATACGATGCTGCCTGGACAATCAAATATGTTTATTGCAAGCCAATAAACTGTGCGACATGGATCTAAAAAACTTGGGAATGACATCATGTTTGATGTATGTAGACTGTACGATGATAAAACCTACTGAATTGCAGGCTATGACGCAAGCCAAAATGCAAGAATTTAAAAAATCTGTGCTATAGTGGTAAAAAAAAAAAAAATGAAGCTAAGCAAGAATTGAGCCCTTGCTGGTTTTGCACCAGTGTCAAATTAATTAGTGCATCATTCCATGCTGTATTCCTATTGGTTGGTTAGTAGACGTTGGTTGTAGGAGCAGTCAGATTGTAAGATGGTCATCCTAAATTTCTGACACTGTCAGAATTTTGTCCCAGGCTACCTTTGGTTGCAAGACCGTGACAATGACCATCTTTGAACCTCTCTCACAGTGCAACTCTCAAAGTAGGACCACTGTTTTCGAGCTATGACCAAAGATATCACCATGCTTCTTTCACGTTGGTCATCTTTCATCTGAGACAGCCCAAAAATCACACAGTATACACCCACCATAAAAGAAACAAGAGTTCATAAACAATGTAAAGGAAGACAAGTTTCAGAAAATTACTTTTTAAATAATAAAAAAAAAAAAAATATTTACATTTAAACATCTAAATGAAATGGATAGTGAAAAGTAAATGCATAGGCTAGTGATTGTGCAGTGTTTACATTACAAACTAGGTAACTTTGAAAAGCAAGTTGATTTGAAGGCAAACTCGTACCTTCTTCCTCAGCATACTTTGGATTTCATAAATTAAACATAAAAAGAACTGAACAAGAGCAAAAATAATAACTGTGCAAGCAGAACAAAAAAACAACAACACGAGACTAGGTGTGAACTGGAGCGATGTAGCTGAGATAGAGGAACTGTCAGAGCCAGAATTCACACACCATTTTGACATTTCTACATCTGGTGTTTCTGGAAGCATTGTAGTATTGTTCATTTAATAAAGAAAAAAAAATCAGGTTCATGCCATGGTCTCTTTGGGTTTAAATCTGAATACAGATACAAGCCGTGTTTCCATTAACCTGCTTAATGCACAATTTGAAATTGCAAACTGAAAAAACAGTAATGGAAATGTGAATTTGAAAAAATTCAAATATCACAAAAAGGTTTTTATGCTTGCATGAGGTGGTTTTTCAGACGATTCATCATTCAGTAAAGCAATATTTCGCAAAATTGAAATGGAAACACATTTTTCGTGTTTAAATCACAACATGACATGAAGAGCAAACGGAAATGCTACCTTTCTGAAAAAAAAGAGCACTCTGTAAGAGCTATCGGGAGAGAAAACCCAGCTTTATATCGCATAACATCACTACTGTTAACCATTCGCAATTGTATTTTGTCAGAATTTTTTTAAATATCGCTTCTATTTTGTGCAAAACTGCAATGCAAACCTGGCTACAGATAGCGGCATTGTGTTACATCAAGATGCACCGAGAATCATTTTATAATGGCAATCACTTTAAATCACAGGGGGTTAAACGTACCTACCCCTACTCATTATAAGCACACACCCGGGATGAAGGACGGCCATGTGTTTTTTATTTTATTTTTTGCCTAATTTGACTATGGATCCCGTGACCATGCACAACCTCTCATGGCATGACAAAGTGATACTTCCTAAAACAGAGCCTATTGTGCCAAAGCAAACAAATCAGTATGTGGGTCTACCAAAGAGAAAAGTGCACGTTCAGCTTCTTGGAGAAAGGCTACAGTGACAGGTCAAAGCTCTTGTATGCTGTCAGCACTTTTTAATGGATATATAGTGGAACAACCGAGCCTTTTTAACAGATAAATTGGCCACCTGGCTCGGTTTCAGCAGACATAATGGTTTATAAATGTGGAGCAGGCAGCCGGCAGGAATCTGGTCGAGCTATTCTGAATCTTATTTCATCCATCTTCTCCTGTGACTAATACTAAATCAATTATCTGCTCCAATTAGGCAAATTACAGCTTGAAAGCTGGGAATGGAATTCAGTATTCATGGTCATATCATGAGCTGCACTTCACTACTAATCGATCAAGGTGGTTATTTGTTGTTTTTGAAACTAGGTAATGGTGATTAGAAGCAGCAATTTGGGCAAAGCAGCTTGCTCCTGAAATACAAGAGACAAAGGATTCATATAACAGCCTCCCATGTTTCTCTCCAGAGGCAGTCTAGGGTAGTACTGCGAGTGCCGAGTGCATTTGAGGACACTGTTCCTGGACCTAACCCTGAAACTGAAGCTCCAAGCCTCTACTACTTACATGCACTCTTGTCTTTTAAACAACTTTGTGGTCTATTTCAGGGCTCTCTCTCCCATTTCCCCACAGTCATTTTAGGGGGGAAAAGAATTAGTGTTATACCAACAAAGCTATATTTTCATTGCTAATGAATGCCAGAGAGCAGATGTACAGCTTCACTGGCATAAGCACAATTCTGTGAATTGCATGTATTGCAAATTATACATTCATTAATATTGCTTCATGAGAAACATCCTCAAATCCTGACCTATATAGCCTACTGTATATATTATAACCAGACGTTAGAGTTAAATATGTTAAATGACTTGAGTTTTGATGCCTAAAATCTTTTTTTGTTCCATAACACGATCAGATATTAACGTAAGTTCTAAGGTAATATTCACACCCCATTCCCCTCTTTCGGTCCCTCTTTCCCCTTAGCAGTGGAAATTCACTGAGTGCTGATTGTGGCAAGAACGTGTTGGCTCAGCTGTGAGATTTAAGAACCCATGATGTCAGACCCATATTTTCCTTGGAGAGCATCTCATCAGCTGCATTGTTCCTGGAAACCATGGTCTGCGCTCTGGACAACAGAGAATCCAATCCCATCCCGGTCCTTGAGTCCTCTTTAAGCCCCCGATACCCCTTTCAACATTGATTCATTACAACATCGCGTGTTGTACCACCATGTTTCAGGAAGCACTTTGAGATCAAGTAAACCAGGGATTCATTCTAAATAATCTCCACAGTGCAGTTCATTTTACAGTATCCGTGTGATTCCATGAATTGGGTATACATTTTAACACTGAATATAAAAAAACAAAAATGCATTTAACCGTTCAAAAATGTACAATGTGTCATCTCATTCTAAACATTCTCTGTTGCATTTTGCTCTAAAATAAGGAAAAAGCATGAATTTCTAAGCATACATTTAGCAAATACACCAAATGTGGTTAAATAACATGGTTAACTAGACATTTCTGTCAAATTTTTTGGAAGGAGTCTCCACTGTCAGTGATTTATATACCAGTCAGAGTTAAAGCTGCAACTTTAGGTTTTCAAGATAGGGGAGTTTCCGGGTTCACAGTAACACAAGTTGTTTTTATGAACAAGTTGGTTTTATTAACGTCATGAGAGAGAGAAAAAAAGATGCTGGTGAGGGAATGCTCACTGCTCAGCTGAACAGGCTGAACATGTTAGAAAGCTAAACAGTAGTTATTCAATTAACCGTGGTTCAATGAATTCCAGATGAGGTTACACAAATGATACTGAGAATTCTCTGTACAACGTGAGATCTTATATCAATATTCACATACTGACATGACATGATGGAGCAAATGATATAAGTAATCCACCTATGTAATAGAATACATCTCGCACACTATATATATATATATATATATATATATAAAACCTCTGTAAATAAACATGAATGACAGCTTTGGTGTCAGTGAAAATTCACACAGCAATTAATGTCCTGCTTCATTCCTAATGACCTGCAAGACTTCATAAAGACAGGCTATACACAAATACTAGGGCTAAAAGAAAAAGACAGATGAAACTAACAGGACATGATGAGACTAATTACAAGAAAGGCGTGAAAATGGCAGTTCTTTATCCCGAGAGTTTCATATCTGACCGCCCACACAAGTTTAACAGTTGCCTACGCCTGCAATTTTGGTGTCGGGTCCTGCAGGATCCCAATACTGATGTACACGTCTATCAGTAAACAATGAACAAGGCAAGACCATACTAATTCTAAAAATGCACAAAGACAGGGCCACATGTCTGTCATTAATCAGGAAAACACAATACAAAACAGCACAGGTTATACTCCGGGTAGAGTAACAAGACAACTGACATCCTGGGAACAGACATGTAAAAGAATATTAAGCACCCTGCTCATCAGTAAAGAAAGCCAGTGTGGTACATTGATTTAAATATTAAAAGAAGATGGGACTTTTCAAAGAAATGCCTAGTTAGGCCCCAGTTGACTATTAACCGACTTCATACTAGGGCAGGCAACATTGCCTACCAAGCGTCTTGTCAAGCATGAGTGGTATACCGTGTACCTTGGGCATGACAACCTGGGCAAGCTGGTCAACCAGTACTCACTAGCTGACCATGAATGTTTAACAATTGCTGCATGGGCTCAGGAACATTTCTGAAAACCATCATCTGTGAACACAGTTCGTCACTGTTAACTTCCACAAATGCAAGTTAAAACCATATATAAACAATATCCAGAAACACAGCCGCCTTCTCTGGGCCCGAGCTCATTTACGATGGACTGAGGCGAAGTGGAAAAC
>JAOTRR010000016.1:17792653-17802828 GCA_028570945.1 Gogo arcuatus | reverse complement strand
GCATTGTTTCAACGAGCTGTAAGGGTACCAACAAATTTGTCCATGTCTGTATCTGCACTCTGTGAGCATGTCAAGAATTATTTGGAACACTATTGCTCTGAAACTGTTGATAAAACCCACAGCATGTGTCAGTGCAAGATTTCCAGGCAACCAGACACACCTCCTTAAGGCTGCTTGATGCACAGCACTGTAGGTAGGCATGACGTAGACAGCTTTCTGGAGAAAAGCAAGTGAGAGCACTAGAGCTTCTCCCCCTTTCTGCATTGTGATGAAGACATGCAAAGTGCTTCAACGCATAAATATCAGTCAGCAATAGATAACATAAGGGTATATCCAGTATCCTAAAAGGTGCTTCAGCTTGTTTCTGAATGAAACCCTTTAGAAAGCTAGAACCATTACCCACCGAAGAATCACCCCCCCCAAGAGTCTATAAATCATTGAGTTCAACTGTAACAATTGTAATATTACCATTATTTATGTTTATGCAAATATTACTTTGGGAGTTACCAATTTTAATTCAAATAAAATGCCCATTTAAAACCATACAATTAACCCTTTATACCCAGATGGAGAATGAAAGAACTTTTCAAATAGCTACTCTTTTCTATTAAGACATCATAATACGTATGTATGCTAAAGCTGGGAAAATGCTTATGGATGTTGCAGTGGGAGAGTGAGGGATTTTAGAGAGGAGAATGGCAATAGAGAAAGTGAGGTTAGAATAACAGAGTTCTCCAAACTCAGTTATACTGCTCCTGGAACACCAGTGTCTCCATAGACCAGTTTAGTTCTTCAGTAGAGGCCTTCTCTCTCCAACAAAAATACTCACAAAATAAAGGCTGAGTGTTCCAAGTAAAAACACTTCAGCTGAGTTCAATAACTATTATTCATGTCCTATTTCTTTTTTCCTCCAAATGCAATAGCTTCATTGATATTAATAAGCAAAACCCTTATGCTTTCCTATGAGCTGAAAACCAGTCTAGGAGCATAAAACCCTTATGCTTTCCTATGAACTGAAGACCAGTAGGAGCAGTCTACTTTAACATTGATGCTACATTGCTTAGATATTTAGAGCTTCTTCACGATTCGAGAACCTAAGGTATCACAGTTAATCATGTGCCTTTCCAGCCTTTCTGTTGAGGTATCAAAGTGCAATCTGTGATAAATGTACAGGTCATTCAGTTTTCACCTCAGCTTTGGAAAGTACAAGATGATATTACATCAGATAATGGACACAATATTTTGTGGTTTAATGCAGGATATTGTTGTGCTGCATCTCATTTCACTCACAGTATGTGTCTTTACCAACCTTTTCTATTACTCTCTTAAGACTTTATCCAAAAGGTGCCGGACCCTTGACCCACACTGTGAGACTGGAGAACTTGCTGAGACGTGGAATAAAAGAAAATTGTTGGAAAGGTACATTAAGTTTTTTTTTTCTTTTAAAGGAAAAACAACATAATCCCACTATTCACAAAGCCGTATAGTATTTACATAACCTGTGAGAACCACTCAAAAATCTCTTGTATACACAATGGCATGCTCTTCTCTTAGATGTCCTAATCTGTGGCAGGTTAGAACATCACCTTTGAAACACAATGACAGATAGCTTTTCTCTTATCAGTTTGAGAGTTATAAAAGATGGCAGGGTCGCAAGCACAGGTTTTGTGGGTTAGAGCAAATCTGGTGCGGCTCCTGCAAGGAAATCACGAATTTCCCGACATCATGATCAACTCTTCCTTGCTCATTTTTGCACTTGCATTTTTTGTCAACTCATTCGTTAATTCAGCAACCTTAGCTTTGCCTGCAAGTAGAATTAAAGATGACACAGCAAACCAAGTTAGCTTCAGTTCTGTGATGGGTGATGATGATGCCGTGAATGTAGCAGGACCTGGTGATTTCTCTCCCAGAAGGTTCCCTTTCATAGAGGGAAAGCTGGCTGATGAAGATGGGACAAAGAGGATCTTCATCCTTTCAGTAAGTATTGCTGCTGAAGGTACTGTCTAATATGTTAGAAAAATGGGTTTCGTCAAGGGGTGTTGGATGGTTAAAGGTGTTAGCGTTCTAAAAGGTTTTTATTGGGAACTTGTCCTGAAAAAAAAAAGAAAAAAGAAATAAATCAGTTGTAGGGTATTAGGTAAAAGCATTAAGGCTCCTTCACACTGGGACTAACTAAATAACCCTGGAGGATGCTAGATGGAAGCTTTTTGTTTAAGAAAGTAGACTTCTCAATAGTTTTAGGAGATGTCAGAGTAGACTAAAGTCATATCTGCTTTCAGTGCAATACATGCAGATGATACATTTTGAGAAATTTGGACATGCAATGGTGGTACACTGCAACTCCAGTATCCAGTGTCCCTGGGTCAGTCCTGAGCTTGCACTGCTGTCTGTGTGGAGTTCCTCATGTTCTGCCCACATTCATCTGGGTTTCTTCTATGTTCTCAGGTTTTGTCCCAACTCCCCAAAACATGCCAGTAGGCGAGATAGCTACTCTAAATTACCCCAGGTGTCAATGAGTCCGAGAAGGTGTGCATGTGCACACGGTGACCTACGATGTGAACCACCTCACAGCCAGTGGGATAGGATCTGAATCTACTGTAACCCTGACCAGAATAAATCGCTTTCTGAAGATGGATAGTCATGGGGGAAAAATATTGGTTCCTCAGTGTTTTTTTTTGGATGGTTAAAGCTTTTACTTTTCTGAAGGGGTTTTACTGGGAAATTTTCTTAAATGGAAGCGCTTTGTCTGTAGTTCAGTCTATAGACTATAGTCTCAATAGTTTTAGCAGACCTTCAAGGATATTAAAGTCATAAAATACCTTCAGTGATCCATTTTGACAGTTTGTGAAACACCATGGTAGCAAATACTTCTGAGTTAAGGCATAGCAGTTCAAGGTGCTTTTTTTCTGACACTTAAATATGTCAAAAATAAATCTTGTAAAAATTCTGTTTTACCCTCTTAATACACTGTCTGTTTTTTTAAAGCTTGGTCATTAGTCTCAGCCTTCCTTATACCATGTTACCAGTAAATATTACTGAAGCTACAACCTTATTGTAGCTTCAGTTACACATGTGTAGTTATGGATAAAATGAGACATGTTAACCAATGGGTATATATTTGGCTGAACTTCTCAGGCATGTGCAGTGGCCTGGAATTTCCTCTCTGGAAATGCTAGGTGATCATGTTGAAACAGTTATCAGAGTAATCGAAGGAACAATCAAAGGGAGGAGAAGTTACATCTACATGGACGGAAACCATAGCCTGCAAATAAATGGATACACTATGATCTTAAGAAGGGGAAAAGTGAGACATGGGAAACTTTCGTGCAATTTGAACCAGTTCTTTCATGTGGGGTTCCATACTCAACACTACATATCAGAACACTTCAGGAGCTCTTGGGTGTGTTCCATTCAAATTATCTTTAAACATCTCCAGGTGTAGGTAGAAAAAAAAAGCTCAGGCTTTCTTCCATACAAGAGATCCCCAAAGAGGAAACAGTGGTTTGTGTTTAGTTTTGTGAATGAGATTGCTTGTATAAGGTGGTCAGCAGAGAAGGTCATCGGCCCACAGACGCCGCTTGGTAATTGTCAAATGATCTGTTCCACTCAGGATTTAGGATCAAAAGGGGTTTCTGGGAGTGACGCAAGCTCTGGTTTTGGCCGAACCTTTCCCGTGCTATCACCATGGAGAATCAACCGCGCTCTTGCTGCAACTCAGAAGGATGAGTGGTACAATGCAGATGATCTCATCCCCATGGCCAAGAGAAACACGGACAATAAGAGTAGGTCCTCCCTCTCTCTCTTTTTTGTTTTGCGTCATTGATGAATGCAATACTAGAACATGGCTAATTGCCCAACTTGGCTGCACACACTGTATGGTGATGTGTTTCATCAAGCGGGTGTCTCTTTCCTGTCATTTTGAGTCATTTAAAGGAAGGAAAAGATGGGATTTCAAAGTTTTGACAGTTCCCATGACATTGATCCTTTCCAGAGTCTGAATCTGTGCCACCATCCAAACGCAATTTCTCACTTTCCTTAATTAAGATTACAATAGCCAAACCAATGCATGAATCTCCCAGAATGTATGATGGTTTGGGGTGGTCTACTGCACTTAATAAACATTTCTGTGTGAAAACGACCTCAGTCTGAATTGAAAAAGATGCACATGGGGCTCCTGAGTTGCGCAACACAAAAGCAGTCACCCTAATCATCGGTAGATCGAGTTCGAATCCTAATGACACCGCAGCCATCCGTCAGCCGGGAGACCAAGAGAGCGTAATTGGCCATGTTCTTTGGGTGGGAGGGAAAGCATTACTATATATCACTTGTCAATCACAGTGATACTAGCCAATCGTGAGTGTCTGTGAGCTCAGGTATGCAGAAGAGGGTCGATAACTCTTTCTCCGAGTGCTCAAATGCACTGTGATGTAGCATGAACAGCAGTTTGATAAGATGCTGTTGTATCACGTGTCTTGGAGAAAGCACATTCTAGTCTTTACCTTCCTGTTTGGTAGATGCTGTAAGTGGGGAGAGCTAGCTAGTGGGTGGGAGTTGGCAAATAACTAAATTGAAAGAAAGTTTATGGTTCTGTATAGCTCGTCTTATCGTAATGGTTAATTGAAGACTTACCTTGGTAAATTAGGCCTTTTCACCTTTGAGGTACTACTTAAACATTGCTAATAACATTAAAAAAAAATTATTAGCCTTATTCAAATGATGCCCATAATTTAAGTGATGTCCTTCTGAAACCTTGTTCTTTGTTTCTATTTAGTGCTTCGGTGCATGATCGGGAGGGTGTACCGACCCTGCTGGCAGGCTTGAAGATGCAGGGTACCTTCACAGCTACAACATACCTAATGACTTGATCTTGTCATGTTCTTCTAAATATTTTCACAGAACAAAAAAAAAAAAAAGTTGTACAGTTAAATAAAACTTTATTAAAACCAGAAATGATGTACTTGTTTGACTAAAAGTAAAAAGAACAATGCAAGACTATTGTGAAATGATTGATGCCCACATTATAAAACTGTACGTAAAGGTTTTCAGTGCATTGATAAAACAGTGATCACCATAGGGGTTTAATCAGAAAGCAATCGTGTAAATCTTCACATGCATGCCTAAAATTCTAATTTATCCTCATCCCACACTCAGATGAAGGACATGATTACAGAGGACATGAGTTGTCTTGATGAAGCATCCCATATGAGCTTTAAATCATAGCCGGAAAAAGCTTGTAAGCCTGCCCTGACCTGCAATGAGCTTCTTTCTAGCCATGTTGCCACTCTTCTTCCCTGGCCCTGAGCTACAGGCTTTGGCAGGAGGTCTCTTCTGGGGCGGCTGGTTCTCATCACCTCCTTGTTCCACACACTCTCTGTTTGACAGCTTCCTCTTGGAAGTTTTGGTGATGGTTTGGAGTTCTGCCACTCCTTTCCTTAAAACACCTGTTCGGATTGGGCCATTGGTGCTGCGTTGCTTGAGGGCTGGTTTGGTCCCTGAGCCACGGCATGCCTGAATTGCCGTCTGTTGATCCACCTCGACTGAAGAACATGCGTAAATAAAGAGGGCGGGGGGGGATTAATTTGTGAAAAAAAAAAAAAAAACAAGGAGGAAAAAGGGTGAAAAAAGGCAGGGGGGGAATTGTGAAATCGCTGACGTTAGCCATGCAGTTTAACAGGCAGTATGTTTATTTTACAGAATAAAGTTTTTTACAACAGAAGTGACACCAGCCAAGTTTTATGGAATGGGAAATCATTTAAAAGGTTGATCTTAAGTACCAGTCCCCGAGCAGGAATTAAGCAGAGATTGAGGCCTTGACTCAGGAGCTGAACCTGGGCATGATGCCGACAGTGTGGCGTCAGAGGCACCTGGAACACTCCCATCTGTGTGCGTTTGTGTGTGTGAGACCCCCATAAACCATGTGTGAAAGTTATGAACTACACAAAAAGGACTGGAACTCGTCTTGGAAGAGAGTACCTTGTTTTTTGCATTTGTCTGCAGGGTCAGACTCATCCTCAGGGGGCGTATTAACAGCTGAGGAGACCGTCCATTTAGGAGCAGGATGAATGCAGGTCGGGAGCTGACTCGTGCTGGGAAAGTCCAGCACACGATTTAGAGGCAGACCATCATCCATGTACGTGCAGGCAAACTGCGAACGGATGCCCCTCTCCCTTACCTGCAAGAACAAAGATAAAAAACAGGGCACTAAGATCAGACAGCCGAGAGATGAGATAGAGATACTGAGGCCAAGTCAGAGAACAGGCTGCTTTTGAAATCTTGAAGGCCTTAGAGAAATGCTGATCCAACACTGTTGTGCCTGTTTGATCCACGCCTGCTTGGGATTAGCAGGATTGCAGAGTCTTCTGAGCCAACGGCCCTCAATAAAAGAAAAGTAATCAGAAAAAAAATATTCAAAGCAAAGCTGGGTGGGACTGGGAAAGTGAGGCTTGGAAAGAGATAGTAGATCAAAGAATTTTTCAAAGTGATTTTTGAAAGGACTTAAAACAACCGAGGCTTAGAACAGAAGACCAGGTTTCCCTTAATGCATGCTAATAGAGCGCACCCTGAACACTCAGGATAAAAATGTAGATTTATAAGATTATATGCAAACTTTAACTCCCAACACAGTATATACTCAATTATGGCACTCAACTTCTACATGCTAATGTTGCTAGCTAGCTAACGTTAACAATATGACTGATAACCAACATTCATGATGTATTCGCCTTCTCAAGACAGCAATCTATTACAAAGTAGAGAAGTGCTGCTTTATTTAATGATTACTCTGTGAGCAGTCATGTTGATATGATGTCATGGGCTGAACTCAGCCTTCCACATAGGAATTCCAAGTTGAAGGAACATTTTCTTTGTTTGTTTTCTCCCCTCCGGTCAAAGGTTGGAAATTTTGGAGTTACAAGCTTTAGTTAAATGCAGCATTAAAAGTGTAACTTCACCCCCAGCTCTGAACCTAACTCCACCTACTCCATAATTTTGAAAAATGCTAAAAAGTGGGTAAGGGGCTGACGGTGGGGGGCAGAGTTGGGGAAATAGCGTAAATGCCTGTGAATGATGAGTCTTGATCAGCATACATATTTGTAAATGAGTGTGGTTTCATAGACTCCTGCACAAGGGCGGGGGACTGGGAGAAGTGGACCGCCCACCTCTGATTAGAGGGTGTTAACATTCCCTTTTTTTAAACATAAATTTCATGATGTATATAAGTCCCAAATGGTTGACTCTACATCAGCATCGGTCTTGCAAGGTTCAGGATGATTTAAACCTCTAGATGGCGTATTGAGCCATTTTCATCCCATAAAATACCAGTTTTTTATAAAAATGGTCATTTTGTCAATATTAACACCAGCATTGGTGTGATGTTTCATCAGAGTACAGTCATATCATTTAGTTACAGCTCAAAAAACACATTTAAAGTGTGCAGTACCTCTTTAACTTCAGTCCAGACATCATACCAAACATGTTATTTAGCCAGAACCTTGCATCCGAATGTGCGGTGTTGATTTTTTGCTTTAATACTGTATTATGTAACTACTATAAAAAAAAAATGTATAAGATGTAGAAGTGACCTGTTCATTCGCACAGCACACAGTGTAAATCCTTATCTTTAATGTTTTATCCATCAAAATCCCCAGGCTTTAGATCCAAAGCTGTGCAGAGATTTGTGCTTTGCTCTCACTGCACTAGCTGACATCAGCCTGGATACAAACCGTGATGGTGCAGCGGGTTAAAGTCGTTCTGCAGACAACAGGAAGCAATAACCTTTCAAGTTTCCTCCTTGTTAGTCAGGTTACGCGAGCGATACGATATCTTCAAAGCGAAATTGATGCGGAAAAGCTTCCGCCCGCCGAGTTCAGGAAGCAGCAAGCTGCCCAGGGACCATTACCGCTCACTCACAGGAAGTCAGCCAGAGTGGAGGCAGCTAAAGTGACATCTGCTAGCACAATCAAATAAAGACGCCATATTTCAAAATGTGTTTAGCATGCATGCTTGAGGAGAACCCAATGCAGTTTATCTCTACATTGAAATGCCTGCTCCTAAAATATAAAAGACAGAAAAGTGTACATTTTCTAAACACATCAAGCCTTTTCAAAGTCTCGTTATGCCCATATCTGGTCATTTTGTTAATAAGTGTTTTATTTATTTCAATAACTTTATATGATAATAATAAAAACTTTGGGCATTTAGTACCTCAGGTCTTTAATACACTGAACCATTAGCCTTGCAGAGTCTTAGAGCCTTAGTGTGCTTTCACTCTGTCTGAGAGTCTGAAAAAGAGAAAACTGATGGTTTTGGATTGTTGGCTGAGAAACATCCTTGTAAATCTCGTTCATTCTTCGGTTAGAAAAATGGCTATGCATGGTGTGTAGAAATCAGTAAAGTCACCTGAGACTCATGGAGAACACAACTTTCTATAATGGCACCGCTGACAATAGTGCAAGTGAAATCACAGGTTTATATTAAAGGCAGGGTATGTAATTTATTTTGGAAGCATTTTTGTTATGTCTTAAAATTCTCTTTATATCCTAACAGCAATGAATACATCAAATGCTCTGACAAAAAAAAAAAAAGAAAAGTCATCTGAAATGAAAAGCCCATCCGATCATTTCATTCGGTCTGAATGAAATGATTGGATGGTTCACCTGCCAGCAGACACATTGCTAAAGCTAGCGAGCTAGTCGACAGATGTCAGTATCAACAATAGCCTTGTTTGTTGTTTACATTCAGTATGATAAATGTCAGGTGTTTCCTTACATGCGAATGAGACATGAGGTACTTGGATATGACAACACGCTACACTCCTTCCCCCAAAGCTCTCTCTCATGAACTCGTCCTCCAGCAGTAGTCAGGCAGTGCGCGTTCATGTGTTCTGGAGAAGTGGCTTTGGAGGGAGAGCTGAAGGGAGGGGGTGGGATTTATCGGTTGGATCCTTTCAAAATCTAGCTTATTCTTGCTGGTTTGTCCAAAATTACCTACCCTGCCCTTTAATGTGCTCATTCTAATAGGTTATCGTTTCTATCGTTTTCTGTAAGGAGACATTTGTTTAACATTTATGGAAAGAGTCTCCAGTGTTAGTGCTTAGTAAGAGTCAGAGGTAAAGCTGTAATTTGAGGAGTTTATATGCTGCAGTTTCTCAGTGCGTTTTTTTTTTTTTGGTCTCATTATCTTTTAAGAGAGAGAAGAAAAAAAAGCCTGGTGGGAAGACTGTTTATAGCTGCTATAACGCAAGTAAGAATGGGAACTAACTTGTAAGTTGCAACTTTTAAGTACATTACATATCATTAAACATCTATAAATAGGTAAAAAGTAGTGTCTTTTTTTGAAGGAATAAAAATTGGAATCTAGTGCTAGTGCAGTGAGAGCAAAGCACAAATCTCTGCACAGCTTTGGATCCAAAGCATGGACTACACTATACACTGACCTAAACACTCAAAGTGTTTAAATATTCATAGAGATATTTTTTTTAAACGTTCTATGGCACAACTCCCCCCTTGATCCGAGCGCCGCGTGCTGCGATTCTCAGCTCGCCTTGTGGAGTTTGCGTTACAGCACGCACTCCCGGGTTGCTCTTTGCTTGTTTTCATGTATACGTGTGCTTGTGTTTATTTATGTCTCATCTCCACCGATGTCTTGCCATTGGTTTGTTCCGTATTGTGCTGTTATCACGTTCACCTGTTTCTGTTGAACCCCAATTAGTTTGTCTATTTATACCCGGTGTTCTCCAGTCCGTCTTTGCAAAGTATACACACCGTGCCTCTTGTCTAGTTTTCTGATTCCTGTTTTTGGCCTTATTCTCATCCTAGTTTTCGTCCATAGTTTTGTCTCTGCCAATGTGTCTGCTGATCGCCTGAATTCTGCCTGTTTGACCACGATCTTGCTTCATGTGCTGGATTTGTTTGCCTGATTTTTCTAAAACCCTAAGTACTGCACCTGCATCTGTGATAGCGGCGAAGTATTCTGTCACGGATGAGGATTGTGGGGAAAATAAGATGGATGCAAGTGCAGTAATTAGTGCACACGTGTACATGAAAACAAACAAAGAGCAATACAGACGTGTCCGCATGGCATGCTGAGAATCGCAGCACACGGTGCTCGGGGGCCTGAAGGCTAGAGAAGCAGCCTTGGGCCTGAAGGGTCACTGGTTCGATTCCTGGGACTGGCAG
>JAOTRR010000016.1:17748523-17764698 GCA_028570945.1 Gogo arcuatus | reverse complement strand
CACACACACACACACACACACACACACACACACACACACACACACACTTACTTTACTCTGTTATCAGTCTGACTGAAAGCTTTTTTCCTCTTTAGAAGCTTAACTCCTGTCATATTTTTCATCCATGTTAAAGTGCGAGTCGGAACTGAAACAGCCTCTGACCTTCATGACCGTGCTCAGAGGATATTTTAATCACGCAATACCTCCTCCATTTCCTTTTGTGTGCTTAATTGGTTGTTTGAGACCCCTTTTGACAGCACAGTTCCTTCCCCCCCCCCCCCCCATTTGATTTGTTTTTGCTTTTTTTTTTTTTAAGACTTCCTGTGCGTGCGTGCGTGTGTGGAGTTAGAACACACAAGTACAAAGATGGCTTACTGTCCCAGTTCTGGCTTCTTTTATTTCCTCCGTCTGGCTCGTGTTCTTCTCTCGCTATGACCTCTCGTCCTCTTTACACCACTTTTTGATAGAATTACCTTTTGTGCTGGAATGAAATAGAAGAATAGATGCAAAAATACAGGCTCTGTTTCACTCCTCCTAACCATCAGGGATGCACAGACCTGCCTGGATAGATTCATGAAGTGACATGATGCTTATATCTGCACTAAAATCCACTTCCCTTTCTTCTCCTCACCTTGTGCACACGTCGGACCACGCACACTTTGTGGAGCTTGTGCGCGCACGTACGGTCAGAGATACGGATAACCTCTCGTCCAAAGCAGGCAATCTCTGGCAATTTCTGCAATCTCTTCTGAAGACATGAATGTATTTTAAGATAAGATAAGAAACTTGATTTTCCCTTATGGGGATCATTCTCATGTTCCAGCAGCTCCAAGTAGAAGAAAAGTAAGAGAGTGAGTAACAAAAATTAAAAACACAATATATACGAAACATATGTACTAAAATATTGCACAAAATATTCTATACACTTCCAACGTTTTCACCTCACCTGCTAGCTTCATGTTGACTTTCCAACATCTGTGCGTGGATGACTGAGTGGTTCTTCTTCGCCATACCGCATGCTTTCATCACCGAGCTAAATTCGCACTTGAACATCTGAAAGGATCTTTCACCATTAGAGGGCACGTGGGATACGTTCAGTCTGTCAGAGTGCCTTGCTTAACAACGGATATGCTTCTACCGCTACCTTTTGCACTAGTTTAGATTCTCAGATGTATTATTGACTTCATCGGGAGATTTGCGTCGTCTTGGTAGCTTAAATGTCTAGAGAGTCAATCGTAATGTCAGATCGTTTATTAGGAAACTCAGTGTATACTGTGTTTTAGTTAATCTTAACTAGAGGTTTAGACATGTGTGGACTTTTTTTTTTATTTATTTATTTATTTTTCCTTCCTGCAGGGTTTGGGATCTGGAAGGGAATGAAACCGTATTGTTACGATTGTGTTCTCCAGGTGTCACTGTGTGCTGGCATCCTGAGGAGGTCTTTAAGGTAAGCTTATAGCACTTAAGTACTCTCAGTTCAGGCTCAGGATGTTCTCAGTGGAGAGCAAACACCGTCTTAGCCTTGATGTCAGTCTTTTCCTGAAGACATAAATAGGTATCAAGTATTATCATAATGTATTATAATGAAATCAACTTTGTCTCTGTCACTGATAAATGTACTTAGCTGTTCTATCCAAAGGTAGTAAGAACCTTTTTGTTTTCTTCCTCCCAGCTGATGGTGGCTGAGAAAAAGGGCACCATACGTTTCTATGACCTCATCAACCAGCAAGCCATTCTGTCTCTGGACAGCGGACAGATGCCCCTCATGTCTGCTGACTGGTGCCTCACCAACACCATTAAAGTGGGCGCTGTGGTGCTTAGCGACTGGGTGATCTGGGATATTACACGGTCTAGGTAAGAACTCGTTTGGTTCTCTTAAGTATTTTAAAATATGTGTCTATTAACATGACTGTGATAGAGACTTGTACACTTTCTCATGAAACGTTGGCCAGGACCTACCTATTTTCACAGAAAGGGACTAAAAATGAGCAGATCTTTTCCAGAGCAAGCTAAAAAAAATCTGTGACTGTTTCAAACATAACACACACAACTTTGAAAGAGCTCTTAATTTAAGTATAATTGCCTGAAGAAAATTAAAGCGCCCAACACACTTTCCGTAACTCCGTAAATGTGGAATTAATATCTTGATTTTTACTATTTATGCCAAACCGCATACAGATGAATTATTCCGTCTTTGAGAACTACAATAAAATACTTTTAATTAAAAATTAAACTTTTTAAAAAAACTAATGGTAGCTATCTCGATTCTCTGCCTTCAGAAAACAATTTTTTTTTTTTAAATGCCAAAATCATTTGATCTATATTGAACGTAAAATATTGCTGCTATTTGTTATACCGGAAAGTCTGAATTCTGCCTCGAAAGTGATGGACGATTTGAGATTAGAAGCTGTATTGAGCCTACTTATGGGAAAGGAATCATAAACCACAGACACCAGGAGATGATAAACGCGTTAATCTTTTTCTAATAGTTATCCTCAGGACAAGAGGCCAGTGCATTTGGACAAAGCACGACTCTTCAGGTAAACACGGATGTTCTGTTTCAACTTCTCCCGATCCTCATTAGTAAAGATCGGTGATGATTATAACCTTTCGTGTATCTATATTGTACATCTCTTAGATGGTCGAGAGCAAACGAAAATCTTTTCGCCACCACTGGCTGCCCAGGAAAGATCAACAGTCATTTACTGGTGCATCACCTCAGTCACCCTCAGGTAAGTGAACAGAATGTGTTGTGTTGTGTGTTAAGTGTCAGTGTGTTGCGCCTCATGCCTCACTCTGTACAATGTCGTTCCAGCCTGTGATGATCGGCTCGTCAGTTGTGGGCTCGGGTCTAAGCTGGCATAGAACGCTCCCGCTGTGCGTGACTGGCGGAGACCGAAAGCTCTCCTTCTGGATGACTGAGATGTGAGCCAGCTTTTCGTCATGCCTCTAAAGAATGCTTCTATTTTTTTTTTTTGCAACTTACTACTTTAATAAAGTGACACCTTTTTTCATGCTCATGAGGACTGGCTCCATGTTTTTAATCTGTCCTAGTCAGACAATGGTCCTTTTTTCCTCTTTCCTTCTGTTTTTCCACCCTCCTGTCTTTCTGCAAAGTGTCATGTCTCCCAATTACCCTGCAGAGAAGAGAGAAACAATGGCCTACTTTCAATTGCTGTTTAGGACCGCATGATCCGGGTAAATATTGCCATTTACGCTCAACTTGGACCAATTACTCAATGCTTTCAGCAGAAACAGAAATCTCAGTTTTGTAAACGAGTACCTAATAGCGGCATGGTCTCGTATTTACTGTTTCTCATACACAGCCAAACGAGAAAGTAGGAGGCTGGTTACGGCAAACACACCTACAAACCAGTGTGTATCAGGTTTTTTGACAGATGACCAAAATTCCTTGTGAACATAGCCTTAGTTCACTTAGTTAAAATGAGGAACTGTCTTTAAAACTCCAATTTGTAATATTGTACTAGACCTGTTTTGTTCATTTCAGCTGTCATGACACACTGTGTACAGATTCTCTCACCACATAGATACATTTTTAATCTGAAACCTAAAACTCTTCCTCCAGGAGAAACTAAACTGCATTAATACATGGACTAACTGAACAGCTTTGCTGCTTGGCACAAGACACTTTGAACACTTTTTATTTTTTATTTTTTTTATTATTTTTTTTAAAATTATATAAACATTATCAATTAAAGTACAGAAGTCCGTTAACGAGTACATAAGTCAGCAACTCAATAGATGAGTCACTTAAGTCAGTAAAGTCTGTAAGTCAGTAAATAAGTCCGTGGGTCTGTACGTCAGTAAAAAGTTAGTAAGTTAAAATGTCAGGTTACATGTCTGTATGTATTTAATTCAGTAAGTAAAGTCAATAATAGAAGAAGTTAATGAATCGGCAAGTCAGTACAAGAGTCGGTTAATAAGTACATACATCAGTTAATAAGTTAGTAAGTACTTAAGTCAGTAATAGTCATTTAATAAGTCAGTAATTAAAATGAGTACTCGGGTCAGTTAATAAGACAGTACATGAGTCAGTCATTAAGTCAGTGAGTAAAGTCAGTACATGAGTCAGATAAGTTGGGATATAAAGTAAGTACATACATCAGTGAATAAGTAAGTTAAAATGCATGTCAGTTACTAAAACAGTAAGTACTTAAGTCAGTAAGTAAAGTCAGTACTCAGTTAATAAGACAGTATTTAAGTTGGTTAATAAGTAAGTACTTAATTCAGTAAGTCAGTACTCAAGTCATTTAATAATCATTAGCTAAGTAATTTAGTAAACACAAGTCAGTTTATACCTCAATAAATCAAATAAGCAAATCCACTTTTTTAAGGTATCAATTTTTTTCACCTTTAATGATTTTTTTTTCATTTATTTATTTATTTGAAAAATTGAGTTGTCATCCTAACTTTAGTAGAGAGAGATCCGGGATTGGACAAAAAAATAAGGAATTAAGTGGACAGGGAAGACTGTTGTGTGAGTGTTGGGAACCAGTCTTATGTATTTTATTTGAACTGTGTACTTTTAAGCAGCCAAAAAACAAATTGTGCACAATGGCAAGATCTTGATAAGGCATTTGATCTTAATTGAATATATATATATTTTCTCTCTGTATGTCCTCTTATCATGTTATTGCTCTTCTGTCTTGGTGCACTTGTTTTTATAGGGCTGTGTGCGTGCGTGCGTGTGCACATGATTGGAGTGCAACAATCAGCCATATTGTGCTGAATACATACATGGCTGTGGGTGTTGTAGTACAGCTGAGATGGCTGGTTACAGAAGGAGGTTTTGGGGGAACCTCGATTCTTTAGTCAGTCCTCTATGTATCTTGGAGCGCAGCAGCAAAACCACAGTCCACAATCATAACATGGTACTGCTCTCCAGGTTCTCCGGCTTTGTTTGAACAAGTCCAATGTGGTGTGAAGCGAGCGCTGGAACATCTGCGTGTAAGAAGTCGACGTCAACCACCGCCACATCTCTCCACACACACACACACACACGTCGTTCCAAGGGACATAACTCGCAGAGTGCCTGAAGAGTCAGGAACCAGAAGCCAGGGTTCTCACAAGAGTCATGCAATTAATAAGAAGGGTTGGGATGATTTTAATCAAAGGTTGCCATCTGGTGGTCACTTGTGTTACAGCTGAGGAGATCACAGATTTAACAGGTTTAGTTTAAGGACATACAGTAGTTTGAGACAGAAGATACAACAGAGGTTCAAATGCTGTTTCAAATGATGTTTAGACTCAGGTAAACCTTCTCAGGTTGGAAAGGTTGTTAGCTCTGTAAGTCAGTACTCAGGTCAGCTAATACGTTCGAAAGTCTGTACTTGAGTCAGTTTACAAGTCAGTACGTGAGTTAATTTATTAAGTCAGTTAAGTATTAAGGTGTAAATGAGAGCGTTGCTGAGTTTCTGGGTATTCCTGAATTTCCAGTCAACTCCTCGACCTCCGGAGCTGCTGATATCCATGGCAATGCTAAAACGCATTTTGTGGCAGTACGATAAGCGCTGGGGATTTGTGGGTAAAATAAATGTGAGCTACCAAAATTGCACCAGAAGCCTCGATGCTTATCTTAATGCTGTGGCAACGCATGTGTTTTGATCCTGGCTCGATTTGGATCCAGGCTGTGGTTCTGAACGGGGATTAGTGGACTGGGTCGCACAGTGTGTAAGATGAGATATGAGACGCGATTGATCAGTCGTGTGCTTTTGACCTTTCTTTTAATTCTTGTGCTCATTTTGTAAATCGTCATGTCTTCGGTTCTTTATTTACATCCCGGGTTTCTTTTTTGGTTCATGTTAAAAGATGGTCAGGGATGGAGTTAGTTGTTTTCCCCTTTTTCAAGCCTCATTTATCTAAGACAGACCTTTTTGTAACTTCTCTTCACCAGTCTTGACACAGCAATGATGCCCAGATATCTGGAATTGCATCTGAGAAAGAAAAAAAAAAATCAGTTCAACAAATGCAGCCACTGTAAAATTTTATTTTCATTGGTTGTCATTATTTACCTTGGTATTCTAGCAGGTTCTCTGATACAAGTTGTTTATGGTCTTCTATCTTGTGTTAAAGTGAGAAAATAACACAAGACTAACACAATACGAGGTCAGTTATGGAGACAAATATAATAAATATAATATACTGTTGTTGGTTTTTTTAAATTATTATTATTTACATTGGTTGAGTTTGTCTTGCTTTCTCTGCTTAATCAACTCCGCTTTAGTGGGTGGGGAACATATGAAGCGAATCATGGGCTGTTGCTGTATTGTTGCATCAAGAGTAATCAGAACAGCGATGGATGTCTTTCATGGATTCTCAGAACTTGTGGTACATCATATGCCATGAGGTCATATTGTGTATATGGCTGGGAGGCACAGTTTAGCTGAAGCGGTGGCTTCTTGCTGTTCTTTAGTAATGTTGGTGTCATCGGTAGACGCCATGAAAAAGGTTACCTTTGGCAGTTTCACTAAAAACTTTGATTTCTTCCCTCTTCCACTTTTATCATCACCTCTGGAGTAGCTGCGCTTCATTTTTCAGCAGTTTGTACACCACACCGAGCCGTTTACACGAGTTGGCGACTGTCTTCCTGAAACACTTCCTCAGATGCGCAGTAAGACCATGGAATAGTCCAGTGTAGTGGCGACTGAAGGCGGGGCCCGGAGACACACATGAGTTAGGCTTTCTGATTCCTTATGAGGTGTTTTATGGGGACCTTGGTAGCTTGGGGCTTAAGGCAGTTTCTGAGCTTTGCCTAATGCTAAGTCCACCTCTGAAGATGGCAGTTATCAGGTTTAACCTTGACGTCACGTCATTGAAGGAGCTTTTCAAACAGCTGTTTTATGGTCAGTGCTGCTGGGTGGTGGTCTTATGTGGACTTAAGAACTGGAGTGAACGGTAACTAGGTAATTAGGTAAACTCCTCAAGGGAACCGATGGGGGAAAAAGATCCATGGTGGCTCGTACTCCCAAAAAAGTGCGACCAGAAATAATCCATCAACAGTAAAGCAAACTAAAGCGACCAAACTTGACCTGTAGTTTGGGGAATTATTAGTGTTTGACTTCAGACTTGTGTAACGTTGTTTGTTTTATTTAGCTTTGTATTTATTTACCTTTATATTTAGCAGCCTTTAATAAGTGTCTACGTCCTGCTTGTTAACTGTATATTTTGATTCGATTTGATATATATAATGCCACGATTGCAGTGTCATGTCAGTTAGGCTTTGAAATGCTAAAACTTGAGGGGGGTTTTTTTCCCTCCAAGATTCGGTCTAAGAAAACATGCATCTATAAAGGTTAAAAACAAAACAAAAAAAAAAACCCAGGGATGAGAGAGTATGCCACCCCTCCCTCCCTCCCTGAGAGCACGGCCAATTGATGATGATGATGATGATGAGTGGCACAACAGAAAAGTGTTTACCCTGTCATCTGAAAAGCATGAATTCGAATCCCAATGTTGCAACCCCATGGCCGGGAGTCCAAGAGAGTAAAATTGGCTCCTACTCTCAGGGAGGGAGGGGTGGCATACTCTCTCCCCCAGTTAACTTTTTTTTTTAAATAAAAAATGAGTAATAATAATAATAATAGTGGCTCATTAGCTGATACTAGCTAGGACTCAGTGGGAGTGTTATGGTTACAGTGTCCGTGTAGCTTGAGCCACCATTTCCTCTTCTTTATTTACAGTTGTATTGTGATATCAGCTTACAAAGTCACCTTGAAAGTATAACACTTTTACCTGAATTATAGATTGAATATAAATTATTCATGAAAACAAAAGTAAATCATTAGAATGTCCTTAACATCCTCACGCCATTAGCATGAACGCTCATTAGCCACATTTTGTTGTGCTGATTTTATGCTAAAACTGAACCCTGTTAGTTGTTCAAGAGCAAACTGCAGCAAAGATACATTATTTTTAAAACAGGAGCTTGTTGCCCAGGATGTTAAAACAGTTTTGAATGCTTATGAATATTTCAAAATGATTTTAAATAAATAAATATGTTTGTAGTAGCGTAGTTAGGATTACACTTCCAGGTCTCAGGATCAGTATATCTCTGGATAAATGTAAATGTAAAACAGCACAATTACAGAATGAATAGTCAAAAATAAAGATTTATTAAGTGTATATCTGAACACGCACATACACATACACACAAAGTCTACTGAAGAACAGCATGCAGGATGAAAGCGAGATGTTATTTACACTGTGGATTTGTGTGTGTGTGTTTAATTTTCTCCATGTCGGTGTGATTAAAGATAAACCAGGCTTTCAGGCTCATCTTTGGCCCAGTCTCTCTAACGCACTGTGCACAATCTTCAGCTCCTCTCTCATTTGGCCCAGAACATTCTGGATCTTAGCCGGTTCATCCAGGATCTCCATGGAGCAGGTGTACGGGTCGTACCTGATGGAGAACGGCTTCTGGATAGTGGAGGAGTACTGCCTGGAGACCACAAATCATCAGCGCTTATATTTATTTTCAGCAGTGACATTAACATTTTAAAACTGCTCTTAAACATTTGTGTTAATTGTTGTTCATTTTATTATTAAACAGTTTGTTATATTTGTTTTTATTAAACATTTTAAAACTTATTTTATGTTTTACCTTTTATTATTTCTTGTTCATTTAATTATTAATCATTGTTTGTTATTAAACATTGTTGAATGTTTTATTATAGGTTATATTTGTCTTTTATTCAGATTTTAAAACTGTTATTTAACCTTTTTATACATTTTATTTGTTGTGAATTTTACTGTTAAACATTTTATTATTGTTATGTTATTTATCAAACATTTTAAAACTTGTAAAAGCATTGTAAACTATTTTTATTTTTATTGTTCAACATTGTATTAGTAATTAAACATTTATTAGACATTTTATTGTTATTATATTTGTTATTTATCAAACATTTTAAAACTAATAACATTTTTATTAAACTTATTAATTTTATTGTTTGGTATATTTGTTATTAAGCATTATTACAGTTTAGTATGTTATATTTATTTAATAAACCTTAAAACTATTAACATTTTTAAAACTGTTATCAGTTAAAAAATATATTTTGTTTTAAATCTTCTGATTAAACATTTTTATTTATTAAATATTTTAAACTATGATTAATCATTTTAAACAACGTATTATTCGTCACTCGTCACTCATTTTATTATTAAGCGTTTTATGACATTTTATTTGTTACTAAACATTTTAAAAGTATTATTACAGTGTTCGTATTAAAAAAAAAAAAGGAAAAGTATTTTTTTAAGAAAAAAGCGTTACTACACCATAACATTTAGTAAGATCCTACACGTTTAGCGGGTTTCTGTAAAATACTTTACTCTCCACTTAGTTTACACTGTGTGCATTAAAGTTCTCTTATATTAGTTTCAATGTTCAATTTCTGCTCAGTGTTCCAGGTGTACAGGCTGTTTCTCTGTCCTGCTCCTGACCCAACCCTCTAAAAGAAAAGCGATAGATTCTCCTGAAAGCTTCACCTCATCTTGTTCGTAGCATCCTCAAAGCTGTGGGAAACAAAGTACACGGGCTGGTACGTCTGATCCTGGTACGGCTGGACCGCCGTCTCAGCAGGGACGAACGGCTTGTACTCGGGTTCGTTAGAGAGAGCGTACTACAGGAACGAACAGAAACAGGTATTTAAAAGCTGGTCCAAATCTCCCACACATTCTACTTTATTCTTAAAAGCATCTGCTATATAAATGATATAAACCCAATGCATTTATGCCACAGTGCACACTATTATTACATTACTAACATTCACTCTGAAGTGTTTTGGATGGAGCAAAAATAACACCAACAATTACAGTATTACCTTTTTTTTAAAAACGTAAATATACAGTGTAGTTTGATTTGATCCACCATTAACTTGCATGATATTTCATATGAATTTAGCAGGTTTATTACCTGGGTATAACTGACAATTAGTTAATTAGTACTAACAATTTTATCGTCCCTACATGATAACATACATTTCCATGATATCCAGTGATGTTTATTCTGATTATAATTATTTCCAGACCTGCCAAGCTTTACATGTTTTGTGCAGGAGCTCCACAATTTAACATCCGAGTACGCTAACGTTATCAGTCAGAAATACGCCTAAAGAGCAGTCGTCTTCTCCTCAATAAAACAGGAGATGAGCCACATGAGACTGGAATGATTTGCGCTGGTGTTTTGAACTTTCCGATATGAACTGACACCACCTTATGGCCCCGCCCCCTTCACCCCAATCTCTTGCACTATCGCCTGGATTTGTGGGCGTCCTCGCTTTCTAAGTATGTTTTGCTTGCTGAGTTTTCGCGCTTGGCGCTGCCAGCAAGCAGTTCCCGACCACGCAGCTGATAATACTGTATTATTACACCATTCCCTACTGTTCTTAAAAATGTACAGTAGTGGAAATGCTCATTTTGGAGATGCTTGGGTATTGTGGTTTTGATCATATTAAATTGTTTATGGTCATTTTTTAAAATGGTAAATCGCAAGCGGGGAAAAATGAATGTCGCACAAGCCTATTGCTAGCAATTTTTTTCACTGAAAAATACACGTATGTCATTTTTATTTAGTCTTTCCAAATACTCATTCCAAATCTCCTTATGCTTATTTTTTTTTTTTCTTTTATTCTGGCTAAGGGTAACTGGCTAATCAATGGCATTTATTACATCCAATAAACTCCATGCTGTTATATGTGGAAGCAATTTGTCTTTTTATTTCAGGTGTTTTTTCATGCAATAAATTCAATTAAGAACCCATTCTCATAAAAAAGTGAAAAAAACCAGATGATTTAATAAAAACACTTTAGTGTATACACTTTATCTTTCACTCAACTGACTTTTCACCGAGACACAACTTTTCACACTTTTTTCTACTCCTGGTTCAACTTATTATAATATAATTACACCTCATTTAATAATTAGTGCACATATTTAGCAGTTTAATGTTAAAATTGCTCCCCTTTAGATTATGTATGAAGTTTTTTCTCACCAAAAGTTCTCCATACGAGGATAAGAGTCCAGCACCGTACGCCTTTACCGCCCCGTTCTGCTTGCAGAGCCCAAACTCAACCGTGAACCAGTAGAGCTGTAGAACAAAGTGAGAACATGTGCATTAAATTATATTTCACGAGGTTTTAGAATCCTGGAAATCTATAATGAAACTTCAGTTTTTAAAAAAAAATGCATGTGATTCCTCATCGAACCACTAGATGTCAGTAAATCTATGCATTTCTTTATCACACTATACATAATTTGTACTACTCATAGTTCTTTATAATTCTCAGTAAAAGCTCCTTACAGTAGACAGCTTTTCTATATCCTCATCCGATGCTCCAAGGGAGGCAAGACCAATCTCCTGTGAAGAAAATTAAAAAATAAAAGTCCACGTTTGTCTTCTGAACTAATTTAGCAAATTGCAACGTACATAAAAGAGCAGGCATGGGAATTACTTCAGTAATTACTTTGTTACTATACTTTTGGGGAAGATTTGTACTTTACTCAAGTATTTTTGAAACTGAATACTTTTACTCAAGTGCATTTACAAGTGCACTTCAAAGTACTTCTTAAAAATCTCAAACATCATGAGATGTTTTCTTACCCAGTTGTGCTTTTACATTAAAATACTACTACTACTAATAATAATAATAATAAAAGACTGAGCTAATTGGACTTTGAGCTAGTGATCACTTTTGCTGGATTTACCAGTGGTTCAAAATAATCTGAAGAAGCAAGCTGAGGTAAGTTAGCTTTAAATTTGGTAACTGTGCTAGCTAGTTTTGTTTTTCATTACTAATATAACCTCATTCATTCCAAAAAGGTTATTAAACATTAGCTAACCAGCATGCCAAATGCTAGGTTTGTCTGAGTTTGATAATATAAAGGAAAAGAAAAACTTTTACTTTTTGATCAGAGAGAAAATAGAAAATCATTGCTTGTCTATTTTTAAATTTAGATACTTTTTGACTTTTACTTAAGTAGATTTTTACCCACATTGATTAAGATTTTGAGTAAGACTCGTACTTTAATTGAGTAAGACTCATAGTTCTACTTAAGTACAGTTTCTTTCTATATTTCCCACCCCTGCAAAAGAAAACAAAAAATGCTTGTAAAAAAATGTTCAACTGTATAGTGAATACCTGTGAAAACTGAGCGAACTCTTTATCCGTGAGCATGGGGATGTGTCCGAGCAGTTCGTGACAGCAGTCCCTAAATGCAGTAAATATAACCAGTTCAGTTTGTGTTCACTTGTGAGCCTGCGACTGAATAACGAGTGGAGCGTGTGAGGGGACGTACGGCTCTGGGGAGTGCATGGGTGATGAGGCATGGCGAATGTACTGCGTGCACTGGAACACCCTGAACGCCAGGCTCGCCAGGAAGTCCCGCGCCGACAGCAAACCCATGACTGGGCGCAGCTGGAAGCCTGTCTTTTCTGAAAACACAAATACTATATCATAAATACCATCAACTCTCTTTTTGAACTCTCTGCACCAGTCAAGGTGAACAATTTAAGTCAAATCAATTTTATTTCTACAGCATGATAGAGACAGTCACAAAGCATTGAGGAAAACCCGCCTGAGACGACACGAGGAAGAATTCTCGACTCGGAAGGAACCCGTCGTCTTCTGGGTGACACCAGATCGCCAGTGCGATTATAAATCATTATACATGTGTCGGAGAGTAAAGACAAACAGTAGTGAGTGTGATTACAGGGTGTTCAGTATGAGCAGATTGTTAATAAGAGTCCTGGGATGAGCAACAGGACAGTCTTGACGATTACAGCAGCAGCTACAGATCTACAGTATTCAGTGATATATGTGAAATAACCTATCATTTGTATTTGATTGAATTGAAACAATTTGTTTACATCACTGTGATTTAAGAGTTGATTAAAGGAAACTAAATTACTTTTGCCTTAAGAGTGTACAGAGTATTTATAATTAAAAATAAATTCTTTGTAAGTCACTGATACATCACTAGATGTCAGTAGATATCTTTCATTTCCTTATTACTTATTACTTATTACTGTTACATGAACATCCGGTCAGTGACTTTTGGTAGAAGGCTTCCTCTAAGAATATGCCATGTTCTTTCCATTTTATAATACTGCGATTTTATGTTACTGCACAGGATGTTCAGTATTTGGGATATTTTTGTCCAACCGAACCCTGATAGATTCTTTTCCAGAACTTTGTCTTGGACTTGTTTTGTTAGCTCCATGGCTGCTTCGTGATAATGTTTGTTGAGGAATGTTCTCTCACAAACTCACAGATGTATTTATATTCAGATCACATGACACTTTTCTTGACTCCTTCGAACTAATTGTGTCACTTCTGATGGTACCAGAACTACATTATCTAGCCAAAATATGTGGACATCTGACATGGCTGTGGGGATATGTAGCGTTAGTGAGATCAGGTACTGATGTTGTGTGAGGAGGTCTGGGGTGCAGTCGGTGTTCCAGTTCATCCCAAAGGTGTTCAGTGGGGTTGGGTTCAGTCAGGGCTCTGTGCAGGACACACGAGTTCTTCAACTTCAAACTTAACACATCATGTCTTCATGGAGCTCACTTTGTGCACAGGGGCATTGTCATACTGGAACTGGTTTGGACCTGTTAGTTCCAGTGAAGGGAAATTATAACACTACAAAGACATTCTATACAATTGTGTGCTTCAACCTTTGTGGCAACAGTTTGGAGAAGAAACACATACGAATGTGATGGTCAGGTGTCTGCATACTTTTGGACATATAGTGTATTTTAGAGGTTTCACAGCAATGGGGGTGAACACCTATGCTTTTACGTTTTTTATTGGTAAATAATCAATAATAATATTGATTCCCCCCTCCCCATTAAATATTATGGGCTATTCTTCTCAAGTTCATTTCAGTTCAAGGTTCTAATATTATGCAATATGGAAAAGTTCAAAGGGGGTGGAGTTGGGGGGTGTTACCCAGCTGATATGACAGTTCAGACAGAGGATACCTTTCAGGAATTTGGACACGTCTCTGAGCTGAGGGATTTTGTGCTCTCCGTAGCCGCACTCTCTCTCCAGCTGCTGCAGGCCATCCAGAAACTGTCTGCATGCGTGAGTCGGATAGATGGAGGTCAAAGTCCTGTACACTTCACTCCTGGTGAGATATAAAGCGGATCAGGATCAGGATCAGGCTCGGCTACACACTGGGCATCGATGCGGCTGGTTAATTTTTTTTTTAAATGCTAAAAGTATTTTTAAGTAGTTCAAATGAACTAAAATGCTAAAATCATTTTTAAAAAACATTATTAATCAATCAATCAATTAATTAATGAATTAATTAATTTTAGCATTTCAGTTTATTGGAAGCACATTGTTTAAAAATACTTTTCTTTTTGAAAACTAACTAGACTTGTTAAATACTACTGAAAAAAAATAATAGAGTTAAGTTTGCAGGACAGAAAGAAGAAAACGAAAACCTTTTTAATTAAGATATTTAATTTGGTATATGAAACCCACCAAGTGGCAACCTCTTCCGGAGTGTAGTCAACATATGGTAACACGTCGCCCCTGCAATCAATTACAAAAATGTTATAACATTTATATATGAACATGTTCCTTTACATTTGAAACAATTCCACTTCCAGTTTGGCTGCAGCATCCTGCGTGAACATACAGCATTACATTCACTCTCCCAGGGCTCATTTACGTTCAGATGGATTACACGGATATGGATTATTACTAGATGTTCTTTCAACACTGGAGATTTTGCTCTGAATATAAAACTAAATTCTAAATTCGAACTAACTAATGATCCTACTTACTGTTTGAAGTTGAAAGCCAGCTCAGAAATAAACGCTCTCCGTTTTCTGTATTCCAGATCACTGAATCCCTGGAGTGAAGAGAAATGTGAATTACTGCAAGCTTTATTAGGTCAATACTACAGGTCTTTGTTTTTGTTTTTTCTTTACAATTTATTTCTGATCGCATTAATTAGGTTAATATACCACAGCATTACGAATTCTGGATTCTGATTGCTCAGATGGTGTTGATTCATTTCCTATAACAGCAGCTCTGACAAATCGCAGGTTTATGTAAATGAGCTCATTATTGTTTCTATAGTAACAGCTCTTTCACAGGGATTAATAAAACATGTATGTTTTCCACAAGGAGATGTTTATTTCACATTTCTCCAGTGTCTTCTGATATTTTCAGGAGAGGAATTTCTCTGTAACATGGCAAGCAAGGTTTTTTTTTTTTTTTGTCTTATCAACTTCAAGAGAGAAAAAAGAGATGTTGGTGAGGAAACTACTGTTTATAGCTGCTATAATGTAAATGATAACAGGAACTTGTTTTGTGGGCATTCCACAGCATTAACTGAAACTATAAATGGATAAAAAGTATGACATGTCAATCTTTAATACATTAAAAATTTGAATTAGTTGCAAATTGCTGTGGTATAAGAGGAATACAACACTTCCGGAGATGCTGTTATAAGAAAGAATCAACTTCCGAGTGGGAACAGTGACTCCGCTTCATCGCTCCAACCTGTCGTTGATTGATTATTTTCCTATAACAGCATGACACAGTGTGTGTTTCTTGTTATTCCTTAATTATTAAACATTTTGAAGTTACGTACAGGGTGATCTTGGTCCAGGTCAGGGTCGTACTTTGTAATTACATGATTGCATTTGTCCAGATCACTGATCTTTCGTGGGAACCACTGAACTAAAAGGATAAAATAGTACATAATAATAATAATTAGGCTCAGGTTGTACATATACAGATTAGCATATGCAAGTTAAGTGCAAAGGTCTGCACACACTTCGGACAAAAGGAAAGCGATCAAGTTTATATATACGTCGAGTAGGCGGGGCTTAAAGCCTTCTGAAAAGTTGGCTCAAATATTAGGGAAGAGCGGGGAGACTTGGGACAGTTTGTGTTCCCATAAATTAATTTCAACCAATCAGGTTTTAGATTCCATCAGAAGTTAGATGTTGGCCCTTAGAGTAACCTACTTCCTTTGGAGCCATGAAGCTGGACACTGCAGTAAGCTCTGTGCAGTTCAATATTTTTCTTGTGGTTTACAAATATAACATTGTTTAAAAATGGTTGTTAAAAATGTGGGCGTGTCCCTGCATGAGGATGAAGCTGATTTCATTCCTTCTTGAGAATGGAGCTGTT
>JAOTRR010000016.1:17495282-17511104 GCA_028570945.1 Gogo arcuatus | reverse complement strand
ACAATTCTGTTGTTAAAAGCGCTATATAAATAAACTTGACTTGACTTGACTTGATATGGTCATGGCTACTGTTCTTCCCAACAGTGGAAAAGGCTTATTAGAATAGGAGCAGATTTCATTTCCAGTCCTCCCTCAGTTTTGATTACATAGTGAGAACACCTGCTCTGGAAACGTTTAGCTGTTGCACACTCACAGATCATGGGCATAGTTCCGGTAACTTAGGAGAAGTGCAATGAGACTCAGATGTTTGAGGGATTCCAGGCCCTTTTTTATTCTCAGTTTGGCCCTCTGTGCAAGTGGTAAGAAGCCACTAAGAAGCCTGCAGTCAAGGAGGCATATAAGTTTGACTCTAGTTATTGTGTTAGGTGAGGAGTAAGGTTGGAGTGAGGCTATGGTCCTTAGCTCTCCAAACCGACAGCCTGCAGCTGCTCTAGGACCACAAAAAATGGTGGTCCTCTCTACCTTGTTCTTCATCTGCTACATTGATCTCTTGGGTTTATGCTGTTCTAATGACATCCTAAGTCTCCCATGCTATAATTATTCCTGAACTAGGTCATTCTGCTTTGCTCTCGTACCAGACTGGCTCTGCCTGTCTGGGTTCTAGTTTCTATTGCCTCTTTGGTGTCACCAGCTCCACCAGCCAATGCCCCAGTGCTTCTAGGTTCTGTATCTGCCCCAAAAGTGTGACTGTGACTAGCCACTGTGTGCCTGGAGATCCAGAACCTCGTTGGTACTAGGTCAGATGACTTTTAATTATGTAATATGTTATTTAGCAATCTTTCTTGGTAAAGGCTCTGGTTTTATTCCATCTTGAGGTTCTGTCTTGCCTTTTTCTTGCCACATTGTCCCAAATGGGACTTTTTGTTCTGATTGGACTCCTGCCTATCCAGACTTTGATGCTTTGATGAACACTTTTCTATCACTGCTCTGGACTTGCAATCTATTGTTGTTCTGATTTCAGTTCATGTAAGTGCCCTTCTCCAGAATTATCCCACTATATGCTTCAAACCTTGGTTCAGTTTCTGCTGTCCCTGGTCACTGGCTCTGTCAGGCTTCTCCTGACTTCTCCTGCCTCCTCCTATTCTCTGTCCCTGTGACCCTTGACACCACAGCACTACTTGGTGAGATCCAGAACCTTGTTATAAAGATGAATATTTCATTATTTTCAAGTCCTTCTTGGATAAAGATTCTTGTTTAGTTCCCCCTTGAGGTTCTGCTTTGCACAGCTGGTGCTTACTATCCTGACTTATGCCTATCCAGCCTTTGATGTGGGTCCTGAGCCCTTTTCTTTCTCTGCTTTGGACTCGAAATCTTTTGCTATTCTGCTCTCAGTCCACGTCTGTACCCTTTTCCAGAACTAAATCACCCTGTACTCCAAACCCTGTCTTGGTTTCTGCTGTTCCTGGTCACTGGCTTGGCCAGACTTCTCCTAATTCCTCGTACCTCTGTCCCTGTGGCACTTGACACCACAGTGCTACTTGGTGAGATCAAGAACCTTATGTGAAGATTCTGGTTTAAATCCCTCTTGAGGTTCTGAGTTGCTGCTTGGTGGCCCTGTTGTTCCGATTAGCCTGTTGTGTCCTGATTCAAATCAAGAGGATATGGCCCCATGTTTTAGGCAGTTATGGCCAATGGTTTTTGAGTAGTCAGACTCTTTTAAATGGCTACAGGCATACATGCTGCCACCTAAAATGCTCGTCCTTATCCCGGCGAATAGAGCAAAACCATTTTTTCCTCATAAGTACATCGGTGGGAACTGAGTGAAATCTCAAGTACGGATATTTGCATGAATTATTTGCACATTTATGGGCACTTTATTGATTGCAAACTGTATTTGCTGTCGTTCTTCATTATCTCTCCTGCAGTTTTGAAATGCTACTACATACAGTATTCTGCTTTCATAAGTGCACAGTTCCACCACTAGTGCTAAATTAATGAGTGCAGAAGGATTTTCTGCTGGTACAATAATGCTAGAATTGTTTTAATGTTCTATGTCTATGGTGGAAGATGAATACAGTGCACAATTCATTGAATGCCTTATTTCATATCCTTCAAAATGACAGATGACCTTCAGAATTTTCCATCAATGCTTTTAAAATTTGGTAAATGACAATTTACCAATTCCCGGTTAATGCAACCCCTAGTCATGAACCCTTTTCTTCCACTGCTCTGGACTTGCAATCTGTTGCTGCTTTGATCTCAGTCCATGGCTATGCCCTTCTCCAGAACAATTTCAGTACATGCTCCAAACCCTGGTTCATTTTCTCTTGTCCCTGGTCACTGGTCAGACTCCTGCTTCATACTACTTCTGTTCCTGTGACCCTTGACACCACAGTGATGCTTTGTGTTTTAAGCAATGCATGGTCAGTGCCTGTCCTTTTTTGTGCTTCAAGTTTTGCTGATGCATTCTCACGTCATTGGCTCTGGCTCCCTCCAGACCAATGCCCTGCTTATTTTTCTCGCATATCTAGTTGCTTCACCTGTGTCTTCATCTTTATTATCCCAATCAGTGGTTATACTGTATATTATGCATTGTCATGTTTCTCAGTTTCCTCTTTTTTCATACCACATTGGCCCTTACCTCCATGTCATCATTCTGGTGTTTTCTGGTTTTGACCTCAGCTTTCCTGTGCTTCTGACTCAGTATTACAGTAATCTAATCCAAGCTATGAATTGTGCACTTATCTATGTCAGGTGACGCATCCATGTAGGATATCTCTCCAGTACTCCATGGCTTTCCTTTTGTTTTAGAGATTTTATTGGGGTTTAGGTTAGAGGGCTGGGAACGCTATCACCAAACACAGATTGTGTGGTCAGTCTGCTTTTTTGTGTACATCTGGAGGAATGCTTTGGATTATTTTCCTGCAGGAAGATCCAATAATGACCTGCTTTTAGCACTTAACAGCTAAAAGCATCATCTATTTATCACCATTCTTTAGAGCTTCTTTTCTTTAGTTGTTTTTGGCCACCTTTTTCACTCCTAAAAATACATAAACACACATAGTAAACAGCAAGCTGTTGGATGGGAGGACTTAGTTAAATAAATTCAGACAAATGTGCCAGTAAACAAATGGACGAAAGAGGACAGAGCCCAGACTTGCTGATGGAACATATGTGAAGGTCTTTCCAGTTTCCATTCCTTGGGTTCTGTTGGGAAAAAAAAGAATCCACTTTTTATTATTTGTTCTTTTGAGAGCATGAGAGGAAGATCCTGCACTGAACTTTATCTGGTTATAAGCTCACAATGAAAATCACTGACAAGTAAACACAGTTTTAAAGCCTATCATTAGTGGTGAGGGAATGTTGCTCAGTAGCTTGTTGCTCGTACGGTTCAGTGATTCTCTGAAAATAAATAGGAATCACTATTTTTTTGGCTTAGAATTAAGATAATGATTCTCATTCTCAATTATTCAGAACACCATTTTTTATAAGGAACAATAAATATGTTTTTTATTCTTATTATATCTTACACAGAACAAGCTCCATTACTATACCAGACGGTGACAGATACATTTTCCTAGTGGATGTTTGTAAATGATGTCTCGTCTGAGTGAATTACTGACACATTCTTACTGTAATAGCCCAAATCCTGAAAAAAAAATATATACAAATAAATATTAAGCGACTATTAAATGAGCAGTGTGTCCTTCCAAAGGTAAAAATGAAACCCTCGCCACTGGACATTGGCAATATTTTGGTGAATGTTTTGTGAAATAATAAGTCATGGCAGTTTTCTTTGTTTCTGCCAACAGCAACTCAAACATTTCATGGGTGAAAAACGATCTTTATAACTGAGCTCTGTGCATATGCCATTCAAAGTTCAGAGCCATTTATTCATCCATTCATTTCACTCATTTTGTTGTTGTTTGTTTAGTAAAAGGAAATATTAAATGTACTCTATGTTTTGCCAGACTGGATAAATGTGTTTCTTTCTTTCATTTTTTTTTTTTTACTGTAAACAGGTTCATTTAAAAAAAAATCATGATTTGCTGACCTTGTTTGTCTCTTTTTCCTTCTGTAGATTCACAGCTCACACGAGGTCATATGGTACAACATCTATGGTCAATGAACTGTCTAGCAGATTAGCAAAGCAGCATTTCTACTACTTCCTTCCAAGCTGCTTTTTTCATTGTAATGTCTCAATACGCATTTCATGAGAGATCTTATACACTAAACATTCACTTTATTAGGAACACAATAAATGTTCTTGGCTGGAAGGCGTGGAATCCAATGTGGTCTTCTGCTGTTGTAGCCCATCCACCTCAATGTTTGATGTGTTGTGAATTCTGAGATGCTTTTCTGCTCACCACGGTTGTAAAGTGTGATTATTTGAGCTACTGTAGACTTCCTTCCAGCTCAAACCATGCTGGTCATTCTCCTCTGATCTCTCATCAATAAGGTGTTTCAATAAGGTGCTCACAGGACTCTAGAGACTGTTGTGTGAAAATTCCAGGAGATTAGCAGTTTCTGAAATACTCAAACCAGCCCATCTGGCACCAACAACCATAAAATGCTTAAAGTCACAGAGATCACATTTCTTCCCCATTCTGATATTTGATGTGAATATTAACTGCAGGTCTTGACCTGTATCTGCATGATTTTTTGCATTGCACTGCTGCCACATGAATGGCTGATTAGATAACTGCATAAATGTGCAGGTGTACAGGTGCTCTAATAAAGTGGACAGTATATAACAGGATACGATGAAATTACGGTAAGTTTTCTTGCATTTTTGCTATCAAACAGTAAATGGGAATTAATGGTATGGAACTAGGAAGGAACTAGGGGTAGGAACTAAAGTTGTGAGTTGGAAACTGAAGAATCGTCAGACCACACGTGTCATAGGATTGGTCCAAGGAATCATTAGAGTCACTTGTTTGGATTTGTCACTTTACTACATCATACTAATTTGCATTTAAAGTTTCAAGTCAAATGTAGCTTGTGGCTGTTGCTAAACAATTGTGGCTCTGTATCACAGTCTGACATACAAAATTAATGGTTGGAAATCGTTTTGTCGTTTGTTTGTTTTTTAACTTTAAATATTTAGTTTAATTAATGTGATGAAGAGTACATGTGTACATGTTAATAAATATCAAATAACTTCGTGCATGTAATGTTTGTGTTGTGGCTGAGGTTTTTTTTGTTTCACAATAAAATTGCGCCAAATCTAGTCGCCCTTGCTGAAATGAGATCAGACAGACTAATGATGAGGTCTGAGGTCTGTTTTGGTGATTTTGTGGTAAGCAAAAAGATTCTAAAATAATGGAGCCATAGGAAACTATGTCTGAAGAAGTTTCAGTGTTCTAACTTCTTAAGTGCTCACAGATTTGCTTCTATGAACCTCTTCCAAAATACCTTTCACCTGAAATATTTATTCACCTGAGAGTCCATATTCCTATCATATAAATGATATTATATAATATTAGTGAATCTAGGCTTCATGCTTGTCCATATAATCACATTCTTTCGAATTTGAAGACAAAATCTGGCTCTGGATCAGCATGCTCTAAGAAATAATATATTGCTTTTTCCCTGACTCTCAAGTACTAACACATGTCAGTGGGGTGGAGGGATAAAGCTTGAAGCAGAGAGAAAGCCAGAGGCTCTTTTGTGAGAAACGTTTATGAGAAGCCTGTCTCATCACAGACCATATGCATCTTACAATCATCAAAAATGTTAATGGTTGAATTAAAAGCGGATGTATTTTACCAACCCAGATCTTATTTTGGTTGCATAGTGGTGTTTGCACAGAAAATGTGCAAAGAATATTCCAGCCAATGACCAGGAGCAGATAAAAGTAGGCTAGGACAGCTTATCTCCTTTCCCCAGTCAAGAGGGCTCTGCACTAATCTGGGTGTCTGCTATCCAGAACCATGCTTCAAGATGACAGCATGCTGGGAGAGATACGTTTGCAGATAAAAGGCTGCCGATTTATACACATCTGCAGAGCATTGGACTTGCTCTCATTGGATGCCATGCTCTGCAGACAGCCAGCAAAAGGCAATAATAGTAAAGGTCTTATGTAAGTTTGGTCTGGCTTCAGTTTCTGCTTCTGCTTCCTCTTGTCACTTTTTCCGAAGCTAATTTACAACCGCAGTGGACTGGTTAAAATAATGGTAGGCAATTGGCATTGCATGCAGCCAAATGTTTTTCTTCCTTGACTTTCCACAACATTTTATGAAACTAATTTTGTTGTAAAAAAAAAAATTACAAGAGAAATGTTCAGAGGGGGTGGCGTAATGTTTTGCACGTCTTGGTGTTTGTGTTGCAGCTTCACAATCATTCATTTGTTTTAAAGGGTACTTCAGAATGATTGGGTAATTGAAGTATGTGGGTGTGTGTAAACCGCGCAGGTATATATATATATTTTGCAAAGTCTCTTGCAAGCCTTTGCACCCGTAACACCTCTGCAGAAGTGTTAGCCGCACCTGAATCTCATTACACGCTCGAACCGACATGCCATAGTGCACAGACCACTGACATTCTGCAAGCTGTCTGACTGCTGTTTTCCATCATTCTAGGGCCACTGTAGTTTAGCTGAGCCAGTATTCTCATTCTCTATTTCCCTCCTCTCTTTCTTCTTTACTCTATCCCTCCCTCTGTCTTGCCCTCCCTCTCTCATCCTCTCCAGAGACCTTGGGCCACACACACCTCTGCCTGCAGCCTGAAACAGAGAGAGAGAATAAGGTAAGTCAGATCCTACCTGTTAGACAGACGGTTCTTCTGAAAAGTTAGCGGTTGTGCTCTTTTTTTGGTTATATCTTTTGACTCTCTGTTTGGCGTAGGTTCAAAGCGAGGTCTGTTTTGGTGTATTTGAGAGGTCTGACTGATGCAGATTTTAGGATTGAGGAAGAGATTAAACTGCCTAGTTCGATTATGTGTATGCATGCACTGCATGATTATATTAGCTTTAAATGTAATTTAGCATTGTCTGAAAAGATTTGTGCGAGTTTGCATCTTCAAACATTACTGTAATGTGTCCAAATATAGGTCTGCTTAGTGGGATTTCTAAATTTAAGACATACAAGTACATACATTAAGCTATTTTTAACTAAAACTTTTATATATTGATAGGATGTCTAGTTGAGGTACATAATTTATTTTCTTATTGTTGCTTTTGAGCTTTGAATCCCACCTGTACTAGTTTACACTAAAAAAGAACAGGGGCTGCTTTAGGGGTGTACTAGGTTGAGGAGGGGCAATTAGGGTGGGATCATTATTGCAGTTTAAGTAAACCATAATGAGGAATAAACTTAGATTGTGGCTTGATTTGTTGACCTGGTAAAAGATTTTGCTTTTGCTTGTTTGTTTTCCACCAGATTTTCCACAGTGTTTGTCACTGCTGTGAAACCATGTTCCCTCTTCGGTCTGTCCTCTTGGCTGGCCTTGTCAGTCTGTGCATCGGTCAGTATGACTATGATTATGACTACCACTTTGCTGCACAGTCTATGCCATCCTCGCCCAATTGTGCTCTGGAGTGCACCTGCCCCATCAACTTCCCCACTGCCATGTACTGTGATGACCGCAAACTGAAGAACATTCCATTTGTCCCAACGGGAATCAAATACCTCTACCTGCAGAACAACCTTATAGAGGAGATCAAGGCAGGTGTTTTTGACAATGTCACTGACTTGCGCTGGCTTGTCCTAGACCACAATAACATCACCAGCGACAAGATCCAATCAGGGACCATTGACAAGTTGACCAAACTGGAGAAGCTCCTCTTCAGCTACAACAAGCTGAACAAACCTCCTCGCCTTAGCTCCAAGTCCCTGGATGAAGTGAAGTTCATTGGTAACCAACTTACTACATTTCCCTCAGGCACACTGTCAGGCATGGAGAACCTCACTACCATCCACCTGGCCAAGAATAAACTGACCTCAGAAGGCATCACCGGGGCCTTCAAAGGACTGAAGTCATTGATGCTTCTGGATTTAAGTGAGAACAAACTAAAAAAGCTCCCAACAGGCATCCCCGCTTCCCTGCTGATGCTGTATGCTGACAACAACGATATTGAAAACATCCCCAGTGGCTATCTGGTCAAACTGCCTGAACTGCAGTACCTGCGTCTCTCTCACAACAAGCTGGCAGACTCGGGTATTCCAGCAGGTGTGTTCAATGTTACTTCTCTCCTGGAGCTGGATCTGTCCTTCAACAAGCTCCAGTCCATCCCTGAGATCAATGAAGCACTTGAGCACCTGTACCTGCAAGTCAATCAAATTAGCAGTGAGTGCTTACGCTCTTCTAATTCCTTCTTTCTGTACCACTATGTAGTCATCACTGTTTGACTTGTGGGTTTTTGATGTTTTTTTTTTTCCAGAGTTTGAACTGCCCAGTATCTGCAAGGTTATCTCACCTGTAAACTACTCCAGACTGAGGTCTCTGCGTCTAGATGGAAACAATCTCACCCACAGTAGCATGCCTGATGAGGCATCCAGCTGTCTCCGTCAAGCTTCTGAGATCATTTTTGACTAGTTTTCCAACTCCCTGTCAACTTTGACCAGCTCCTTTAAAAGATCTATTCAAACAGCAGATTTACACTTTAAATATAGTTACTGAGGGTAACTTTCCCTCACAAATAGTGATAGAACACCATAATCATTATGTCAATATAGCCCCAAATAACCAAATAGCTTTCGGTTATTTGTTTAAGGAGATCTGTACAATGGAAAAATGTAATACTGCCCAAAGTACACTGAGATCTATATATTAAATCTTGGAATATTCATTCTTGGCACATTCCAGTATACAGTATTATGAATGTTATATCTTGACTAGTGCTTTAATACAAAACATGCTTGAACACCTTTACTTTTTGATCCTAACAGTCACTTCAAACATTCCTGTATCTAATATTTATATGGATCAAATTGAAGCACAGATCCTCATTTGCTCTTATGCTTTTGTATAGATTGTCTAAATGCTGGCACCGACACTCTATATTTACTGTACACGTAATAATATTAAGCCTTCAGGAATTAGCTTTAGCTTTAAAAATGTTGTTTTAATAATCTCTGATGAGTTATATCTGTATCTTATCTCTTTTCTGTTTAGAATTTTATATCAGTTTAGCTCAAGATGGCATCAGCTATATTACTCGATGTTTCACGTAGCTAGAAAAAGAGGAACGTGAAGCATTGCTAAAAGGTGTCTTGCATTACTCAAATATTTAGATATTATTTTCTTCTCAGAGCGTGGTCATTAGTTAAATCTACTAAGGTGTAACTTGCAAGTATTATAGATTTAAACTGTGAAGAATTGCTATATATTGTAATGAAACTAATGTTTGAAATACTACCCAGTAACAGCTTGCTGCTCCATAAACTGCCAAGATTTATGCAATATTCTAATTTACTTGCATGCAGTTCATCATACACTCTCTATAAAGCACTCTCTTCCATTTTTATAGGAACAATATAAACAACATTCTACATTCAACAAATTGTGCACCTATATTTGCTCACATTCCATTGTTACAATGTCAGTAATTGAAGATTATGAGCATAATTGCAGGTCTATTATGTTAAATGATGAATTTTTTTCTTTAAAAAACAGGGAATTTTAAAGAAAATAAATCAAGTTTCCTAAACATGTTGTAAACTTTAATTTCATAAATATATCACAGTACTCTGTTTGCTTTCTTATTATTCACCTATTTTAATTTGTTACTTAAAACATACCTACTCAAGAAGTGATACTTCCACAAATAATACTGACGATTCTAATCTGATTCACTGCATGCAACATTGATGCAATATTACATACGGTTTTTTTTTCTAACATAAAGAAGATTTTAAAAGAAATCTTGGAAATATTTCTGTTTCTATATCAATCATAGCATGGGCTACACAGACCGAGTTTTTACCACCAGTTGTAAACACAATATGCCTCATTTTGATATTAGTAATAAAGGCCTTCTTATTCATTTATTTAAATTAGGAAAGACAGACAATTTCATTTTAATATTCCATCATTGACTGAATTCTAGAAAATTTGGTTTTGGACAAAATAGGGGTTTTTGCCCATAACATACTTTAATGCCTCCACTTTAAGACACCATAAATAAAATTCAATGTGGAAATCAAACATTTTGGGTTCTGTGTAGCATAACAGAAAAACATGTGTCTTATTGTCAGAAGATTGTGAGTTTGAATCCTAATGATGTCACAGGTATACATGGCTGGGAGTCCAAGAGAGCAAAACTGGTCATGTGGTCTATTTGGAACAGATATCATACTCTCCTGTCAATCAGAACAACACTAACCAATTGTGGGCATCTATGAGTTCATGTATGTGGAAGGGGGCAGATAGCATTTCCCTCTGAGGGTGTTACGCTGCTCTGTGATGCTGCATGAGCAGCAATTCAAACAGATATGGCTGGCTAGCTTCACATTTCTCAGAGGAGGCATGTGTTAGGGGAGAATTGTGGAGAAAATTGGGGGGAATAAGAAGTAACAGTAAATGTCACACTTTGATCAGGTTGTTGGACAGCTACATGTCATAGCGAAACACGCAAATGTAATCAATTCAGTTTGTAATCCAATATCAACTGTTAAAATGTCTGTTTCACTTTTGGGAGTAAACAGACATTAAATTGATAGGATGATACTTATAGTTAAGATACATGCAAAGAGACACATATTGCAGTTCTGGGCAAAAAAAAATGATTAGCTACCCACAGAAATAAATAAGTCAATGGTCGTATTTGAGAAAGGATTGGGGGCTACATTACAAATAAAGTAAACAGTTTGATGGAAACCTGACGTCATTAGAAATTCAAATGAACAAAGTTCATTTGGATTTCATATGAATTGTCATAAGGTAAAAAAAAAAAAATACCATTAACTTTCATATACAGTATTTCCATATGATCTGAGTGGTGTGAATTGTTAAGAATTTGCATGTGTAAGACCATGTTGGTTCTACAGGGTTGTTAATTGTGAAAATCAGAAATAACTTTACATCTATACAAGCTCAGATATGTTCTGGAGCATGAGCTACAGTAAAATAGTTGTCATGGCTTTCTTCTTGAACAGAGCAAAGTCTTTTCAAGTGAATTGATTGCACATGCATGAAAAAAAATGAATGCAGTGCATACTTTATTCTTGCTGACAAAGAAATAAGATACGCTCTTGGTTAAGTCTGTTTAGTCTAAATGTTTTTTTGCCTTTTGTATGTAGAGCTGTATGCTGGCAGAATGAACCGAAATTATTTCTATTGTCTTATACTTACTGGTTCTTTGCCATTTCCAAGGCTCGAAGGGAGACCTAATACTGTATATGTGCTGGATTTGCAATCTGCTCTTATTCCACATAAGCAGTGATCTATCTGATATTATAGCAGAAGCAAATACGTATATGAATTCCCAGGCATGACTTCATGTAACCATAGTCCTTATCCTATTCTATTCTTATAAAGGTTATAAGATAGCATATCATGTTTTTGCCTGCAATAAAAATGTCATTGAGTTTACCACAGTTCCTGCTATGAGATGTGGTGTTTTCTACTGGCAGCACACATAAAAGGTATTTGAGTCTGGCTAGCATCTTTATTTTCAGCTCCAGGGTCTCCAGTTCGATCTGTTTACTGTCTGCTCAGTTTCCGTGCATGTTCTAACCTTGGCTGTGTGGGTTTCCTCCAGGTTCTCCAGTTTCTTCCTACCTCCCAAAAACATGCCAGTGGGTGGACTGGCTATGCCAAATTGCTCCTAGGTGGGACTGCCACCTTCCAGGATGTTAAGTTCCAGGATGTATTCCTGACTCATTCCCAGTGTTCCTGGGACAGGCTCCAGATTACGCATGACCCTGACCAGGATAAAGCGCTTACCCAAGATGAAAGAAATGTGTATTATATAAAAGTGTATTTTGTTTGGTTTTGTCAGTGTTTCCATATCCCTGAATGTTCCTGATTTGAAAAAGATAATCTCTCATCCATGCCCACTAACTTATCTGACTTGTAAAACCCATTTTACCGCCTACCAGATCACACCTCTGTTGATGCGTATAGTATGCACTATAGTTACAGCATCAAGGTGCATCGCACCACCATGGAGCGTGTTATATTTAAACATACACACCAAATGAAAACTTTTGCTTTGTAAAATCAGCAGGAAATAGGGTTTTCTTTCTGTGATTGTTCAATATACTGGGCAACTACAAATAAAAACCCAGTTTATCAAGGATTACAAGGATTTTGTTTTGTTTTTTAATTTAGTTATCATTTCATTTTCATTATGATAACCTATTTTTGGTCTTCATTTTCGATAACATATTAACACTGGCCATAGGTAATTTTTTTCCTAGAATTTATTTACCAACATGCACAACATGTGTTGGAAAAACTTGAGAACTTGAGGACACCTGACCTTCACACCCAACTGTTACCACAAAGTTGGAGGCACGCAATTGTCTCTAATGTCTTTGCATGCTGTAGATTTATAATTTCCCTTCACTGGAACTAAGGCACCCAAACCTGTTCTAGCATGACAGTGTTCCTATGCACAAAGCCAAGGTTGGATTGGAAGAACTCATGTGGCCTGCACAGAACCCTGACCTCCTTTGGGATGAAGTGGAATGATGACTGAATGCCAGACATTCTCATCTATAATCAGTGCACAAGCTCACAACCACATTCCAAAATCTCTTGGAAAGCCTTCCTAGAAGAGTGGGGGCTGTTAGAGCAGCAAGGGGAGGGTTTTCCAAAACCAGAGATTGGCAAGAGATTGCAAGCAGTTGCATTGAACAATAGCAACATCTTCTACAGGTGCGGCTTGTGAATTTTAGGATTAACAGAAATACCAAGGGAAGTTCCAAAACTGGGGCCAGACTGAATAATGCATTTTTTAATACTGTTAATGATATTTCATAAGGTATGATAAATTATATTATTTATTATTTATTTAGTGGTGGATAGAGTGTTAGCTCTAGCCTAAGGCTCAGGATAAGCAGATTTTGTGTCCAGGCTGTTAATTTATTTATTTGTAGTTGTCAGGTGGACAAGTAGGTTCAACAACCAGAGAAAGAGAAAAAAAAACTTATTCATTATTGACTTCTGCAAAGTAAAAGTTTTCATTTGGTGTGTATGTTTAATTTTAACACACTTCGTGGTAATGGGGCTTCCAAATCCTACTGCTTGTTGCACTACACACATCAGCCAAGCAACGATCTGGTTGATGGTGGAGCAATTTTTACGATGCATATTAATTCATTAGTTGATTATTAATATCAACTGGTTTTTGCTAAAATGAATAAATAAATAAAAGATAGAACCTTGTAATTCCACTGTCTTAACTATTTTTTGTAAACATACTTAAATAAAAATAATTTTCTTCATTTGTTTCTAAAGGGAACATTTAAGCTGATTTCATGATTCAGGTTGTTTATCTGTTTTTATAAAAATTTAACTGGCACAACAGAAAAGCATTCAAATCCAGATGATGTCACGGGAACCAAGGGAGCAAAATTGCCCATGCTTTATGGGTGGGAGAGGTGTAGGCTTTCTCTCCTGTCAATCACAGTGACACTAGGCAATCGTGGGCATCTGTGAGTTCATGTATGCAAAAGAGGGCAGATAGTACGGTGGCCGAGAGAGGCCACAACACTTCCCGATTAAGACAACACTCACAAGTGCAGAAAACACATGCATCAATTCGACAACGCATAGTTGCATCATGAAACGTCTTGCAAATTGAGAAAACGATTGCAAACACAGAGAACACAAACAAATATAGCCTACAGCACATGCAACAATTTGATTTGAGAACATGTCTGCTGCAAATTCAGACAAAGCACGCAAAAACAGAAATACGCTGCAAATAGCCACAACACAGTAAATCCGCTCGGAGGATTTACTGACCCCTACTTACCCTTCAATGCTTCGTGGGCTGAGTAGGTTGAACTTAACTTTGACTTGACAATTTAACTCTTAAGATAGCTATATTTTCACATTTTATTATTGAATAGAGACATTGTTATTGTTATTTATTGTCTTGTCGATACTAGCTAACTAAGCAATAGCTATATAAAGTAAAATCAACTTACTCAGACTGTGAAGCATTGAAGGGTCTGTCAGTAAGTTCTCTGAGTGGAAACCTCCCTTGGTGTTGTGTTTATTTGCAGCACATTTCTGTTTTTGCATGCGTTGTTTGAATTTGCAGCAGATATGTTATAAAATCAAATTGTTGCATGTGCTGTAGGCTATATTTATTTGTGTTCTTGATGTTTGCAATCGTTTTCTCAATTTGCAAGATGCTTCATGATGCAACTACGCATTGTTGAATTGATGTATTTGCTAATGTCTTAATTTGGAAGTGTTCTGGCCTCTCTCGGTCACCCTCTTTCCTCTGAGTGTGTTATGCTGCCCTTTTTTAAAAAAGGGCTTTAATCAGTGCCATGTAGAAACAAACCCCACATCCTCCCAAATATTCTTTTGTGCAATCATCATAATATTCAAACCTGAACCTGTTAACCAAGTGACTGAGCTTGAATAAGACAAGTGAAAAGGTGTCAGCTTGCTCTTGAAGCCCCTAGCTCATTTTCACCTTTAACTCTGCATATTTCAGTCAAACATGTCTGTGCAAAATCTGTAACCATGCTCAGGCACTCACGGACAAACTGATGGATTTGCCCTCTGGGTGGTCTGGTAAAATGAAGCATTCAAAATGTGAAAGCAATGCCGCAGAGTAAGCAACCTGTGCGTGTGAGCAATCTAACCCCCCTTCTCCTCCCAGCTCCGCTATCACACTGTTCCTCCTGCACCTTCTACCTTAAAAAAACAAGAAGGGGAAAGGTAAAAAAAAATGCTCGGCTGGCAAAAAATAGCCAGCGCATGCCCCAAATTACACGTAGACACTTATACATACACTCACACACCCCTTTTTTCTAGCTCAAGCAGCTGTCATGGGTACAGCCTTGGGGGAATAGCACTACAAACAATACAGATCTAATAAGGGACAGAGAGACACTGAGACAACACAGAGAGACGTTCACAGAGACCAGAGTGGACCAGGACGAAGGAGAAGGTCATCAAGAACAGAGAACCCGGAGAACAAAGTTCCCATAAACCTCCACCTGTCCATGTCCAGCTCATCTCTATGTCTGAAAAAAACAGGTAATGTTTCATCTTAGTTTTGTTTTAGGTTTATTCGAGTTGATGGCTTTGGTGACGTACAAAGGATGCTGCAAACTATGCTTGATGACAATGTCTGAAACACCTGCTGATTTCTTATGAATTTATCTAAAACTGAAGGAGAATTCTGAGCAAAGTGAGTAAAAATCTGCTTGCATTAGTGTTAAATGTTAAACTTTCACTCTGTGATGTTATCTGCATTAATTTTTTTTGTGTGTTATAAATAATAAAAAGTCAATATGTTTCATTTGTAAAAGAAACAAAATGCACAGTTTTGAACAGGTTTGAAGCTAAAGATATTTTTCTTTGCTTATAAAAAAAGAAAAAGAAAATTAAGAGATGTTGGGTTTCACCACAGCTGTCTGAAACAACTGAACCCAAAAGCTGAGCTAGCACAGAACCACGTGTTATTAACATAACTGGCAGAGGAACAATACACAGTCCAGGAAATGAATCTGATCGGGTTTTTGGAGCATGTGTTTCCTTTAGAAACTGTATATGCAAAAGCCAACATATGTTTCCACAGATATTTCTTATTAGCATGCTGAAAATGTGAAAGAGGCCTGAATTTGCACTTTTTTAAATGAGTTGAGAAATATCATTTTTAAATATAAAACTATAGATGTGTTCCTTTATAATGTTTCATTACAGTAATCTGATGTCCGAATGTTGATTTTTTTAAACCATTTTTAGTCC
>JAOTRR010000016.1:17309709-17324256 GCA_028570945.1 Gogo arcuatus | reverse complement strand
TGTGTGTGTGTGTGTGTGTGTGTGTGTGTGTGTGTGTGAGAGAGAGAGAGCGAGAATGACTAAATGAATCCTTTTAACTCTGTGATAGTGTTTCAAGTGGAACAGAAAAGAAAGTTACAGCAGTGTGTTACTGTTACACTGACGTAGTAACCAACGACACAACCCCTGACATTTAAACCGAACGTGTTTCTGTGTGCGCTTCAGTTGTTAGTACGGGTGTTATGGCTTTTACAGTGCAATAACCTAGACTAAAAATATCACGTTTGCACAGTATCATGGTAACAGGCGTCCATTTTAATCACACAAGCCTTTACGCAATCTTTGCGCAAAAGTCTCTTGGCACATCCATGTTGTGGTGCAGAAAGGCGAGCACGTTCACGTTTTTTCATTTAACAAACAAAGAGGTGACATTAAGAATCAAGTGTTTTATAACTCATGTTCTTTTTAATTAATGCCGAAACTACTGGAAAATAATTAACCAACTATGTTAGGTTATGAGGTGAAGACACTTGGCTACACGCACCAACTAGCTAATGGCTGTAATATGACCAGTTGAAATATCAATCAAATGTGAATTATTTGGTTTGCAGGAGCTTAAAAGAACATAGCGAGCAAAATAATTAGCTAGTGCACTAAAGTGAAAGAAAACATAATCGTACTCGGAGGTCTGTGTAGAAAATAGATTAAGCTGTGAGTCAAAATATCCTCTTTAAGATGAACGTTCAGAGAAGAGATTTGATACAAATCTCTTTGTACCCGCTTCTTTTATCACTAATCACCAAGTCATTAACACGGAAGTTAGAGATTGAACTAGCAGCCGAAAGCTAGCAGTAAATCATCGCACTTAATATCAGCTGGAGTTCTCAGCGGCGTTATTGAGAAAACTTGGTGGTGTTTTTTTTTTTTTTTTTTTTTAGCATTCCTTATTTATTATTCATTTTGTGGACATGTTATATCATCATTACTGAATAGTGTGTTATAGGTAGTGGATTGAGTTAGCTGACATGTTTCAAAAAAATGGGCTGCAAATTGAGAGTTTCAGGCACTTGTTCAAAAGAAATGTTTTGTCTTACCTGCAACCAAAAGCTGTTTGGCCTTGAAAGAACTTTAAAGAACAGTTACAGTTATTTATTTATTTATCTATCTATTTATTTATTTATTTCAGTGAAGGTGTGGATTTTTATACAGAATAATTAAATATGTAGCTCCAGCAGGTTATGTGCTATAAGCCCTGGTTCCTGTGTTTTCAGTCCAGTTATAAAACGTCTCTGAATGTCCCTCACTGATCACTGGACTCCTGTCTTACATGTATGCTAATACTTTCTCTCAAACCTGATGGCAGAAACGTTTGTGCTCATTAATCAGCCAGACTCAGTATCACTCTTCTCTGCACTTAGTACTTTATTTTCTTAAATGCAGTCATAAGAGTAATCCAGAGAAACAGATAGATAGACGTGTGTGCCAAAGAAACAGAGATGGAGCAAATCTGATCAGTTAGTCACTAAGAACAAGGTCTTATTTACAGTGGCAGCCTGGCAAAAGGCAAAGCCTCAGGGTTGTGTGATGTTCGGGCCACTTAAAGCTGCGCTGGAAAGTTCTTATCTCTCTCTTTCCAATGGAAATGTCAGAGATGAAGATGTTCCTGGGTTGTGTGATGATGACGACCAACTGTTCCCTTCTAGTTTTACAGTCTTCCTCGTCAATGATCATCATGTCTCTGATTCCTGTTTCGAGTTTGTGATCGATATATTTCTTTTCTTCCTTGGTGTCGTCCTTTTTTTTCTCAGCACTCTGACACTACCAACAGATTTATTTGTAATTGCTATGTTGTTACTTTTGGACAAAAGTCCTCAGTCCTTAAGTGTTGAGCTTGAGTCCTCAATATTTTTTTCATTGTGAAAATAACAGAAAAAAGGTGGAAAAGCAACGACTCCTCAGCTATGGTGAAGAAGCACCTTTGTATTCTCTCATGTTTGTGAGAAACGTGGACTGTGTAAGGGTTTTGGTAATGCTGGTGTAGAGTGACGCTGAAAACAGGCCTTGATTTAAAAAGGAAAGAGCTTAAATGGTACACGCTGCTAAAGAATTGCTCGAGTAAATGTCTGAGAGCTCTGGTCTCACCCATGACTCATTCAGGCCACAAGAGTACATTTGGAAATTATGAAAGAATTTGATTGATTGACACAGTAGTGTTTTAATCTATTAATCAGAAAACAAGTAAATGACCGAAAACAAAAAGGACATAATCAACTTAATAGTAGGACGAGGTATGCAGTGCTTAAAAACCACAGTAAAATAGATCAGGTTTAAATTTGGTGCATTAGAGTTGACTGATTTGTTGCCAACGTTGATACCATGGGCACTTTAGAGTTTGTTTGGTGAAAGGAAAGGTCCACGAAGGCATGGTTTGCCAAAAGTTTACGTCTAATGAGAAATTTATTGAGAGGGGTTTTTTTTCATCACGAGGCATCTCCTTGTCCTTGCTTTGTGGTTTTAAAGTTAAGTAACAAGTGCTGTTTTGTTAGGCCGTTCAGATACGGCTGGCAGTCCCTGACTTCCCCTACGTTTGCTTGTGGCCGTGGAGCAGGTGCTACTGTTGTCACCTGTGGGCGTGTACCATCCCTCCAGCGCCGATGAGAGAGTGTCATGGCCAAAATGTAGCCTACAGCACAAAGTTTACTACAGGACACCATTTATTTGTCTTTAAAATGTACTTTATGTACTAAATGTACTTTAAAAGGATTTTAATAAAGTGGAAATAGTGTTTGATGTACATTATGTGCCAAATATATTTGTACTAGCAATTAGCAGCACAAGCTAACTGTACTAGCCACAAACACTCTCCAGAGACACAGATGATCTTTGCTATTTTCTTTAAAGTTTTATTTTTTTAAGGTAGGTAGGATTTTATTCCTGCCTTATAGCAGCCACACCTTAAAGGCATCTGAAGATCAAGATCACTTGATTTAAACCGGTGGAATCTGCTTTGTTTGAATCAATACCGGAAGCCGTGATGTATTTTTACAGGTGGTGCCTTTAAGGGTGTATAGATAATGTATCTGTCTTTCACACGGAAACTTGGATATTGCATACCTTTAAAACAGATTTTAATGTTCATAAATCTACCCTATCAAGGAACGGTACAGGTTAGTACCCTTTCCTTCTTTTAAATGAGTACATTCACTTCTGCTCCAGTACGTTACATTGTGTGTGATGTCACAGTGTTTAACAAGCAGGTTGGTTTAGCTGTATATCTTAATGAGTGCTTTATGAATTCCTTCAGTTGTTCTTTGGACCAGTCAGAACCTCTGAATCTTTGCAGGCAGATTACTAGAGAGTTAAGATTTTCTCGCCTCATCCTTTTAATCAGTGCAACTGAGAGAGTGATGGTGTCATTTATGTATTTATAATAAGGCAGTTTTTTGTGTTGTCACTGTGCTTACTTGGAGATTTCCCAGTCCTTCTTGTCATGCAAAGGGGAAGCTCTAAAAGCAGCGAATCGTGTACATGTACACACGTGCACATGTTTCGAGTGAACGACACCCACTCCAAGGGGTTTCTGAACCATACAGTACGATTAAAACAGAGCCCTCTGCTTTATTCCCCTCAGATAGACGTGTCATGACCCACTTCAGCTGGAGCCGCGGTGGGGATGGGGGACAGGGAGAGGACGGGGAGGGGGTCAACTGGGTGCTGCTAAAAATACATCACCGCCTGTGACTCCAGTGTGGAGGGATCCCTGGAATCGCTGTCCTTGACTTGCATGCACAGAGCTGGCACACACACCGTGGGTTCAGTTGCCAAGCCAGAATGCGTGGAGTGGGGGGGGTTTCCGTAGGTTTCGGGCACCAGTTCTGCCGAATCAAAATGGAAATGTTTCAATACATGAAGAAAACATGGCTGTCGGAGAAGCTAAGAAAGAGATTAGATATGTGGGATTACACGTTATATCATCTTTATGCTACGAGCATACAGGCGTTTCGGAGTACTCTTCCTTCCTATGCGTATGTGTTAAAGATCGAAAGGGTTAACACAGAGTGCCGTTGCCCAGCCATGTACCATCCCAGCTGTTCTTTAGCCGTCTAGTCACAATGATTTTCTGCTGTTGTGACATGTGACCTGCTTTGCAACTTGAAACTGTTAGTGTGTAGCAAATGTTGGCACTGCACTCACTTTGGCCTAACCATGATCGCTTGTTCGAGCTTCCCTGTCCGCAGATCCAGTACAGCAGGAAAGTTTGCTTTGACATGTTTCATTTCATCAAAGATACGCCCAGGGAATTGGTTTTTTGTTTGTTTGTTTGTTTTTAAGTAGGAACCCTGTGTTATTTGTTTCTTGCAATAAAGTTATCTGGCTCATTGGATTATGGCAAGACAGTTACATAGACAGGAAGCGAAGCAGGTTGTTTTGTCTGATACACTCCTCTTGTGCCACATGAGGAAGGGTGTTTCTTTAGCGCTGGACCTGAGAACTACATGAGAGAATATCTTTCAGCTTCTGTGTGAAAAAGTACAGTGCCACATTATTAGTTCCTTGTTCATCAGTTGACTTATTTAAAGTTACAGTGCATAGTTTGCTTGTTTGTTTGTTTGTTTTTAAAGATAATAAAAAAAGTGATCCTTACTGAGTCAGGAAGAAAAACACGTTATATTACAGCGTTTCTGAGATGCTGTGAGAAATTTGTACACACACATCAAAGGTCAAATGTCATCACAGACCGAATTTAAGCATGGAAGAATTAAAGACGTGAAAAAAGAGTCCTTAAAAGATTTAGGACTGATGGAGTTTTAGCTTTTTCTTGCTGAAATGTTAATTTGGTAAGAAGTGAAAAAATGTATAAGATTGCTAATATTGGAAGAATTTGTACTGTTACCGGGTATGAATGAAAGTATGTGAATTGTTTAGCTCAAAGTCGTAGCCAGCTAACCAAAAAGAGGCAAGGGTTTTCGGTGAGGTCTCTGTATTTTTGTATTGCAAACTCATCCGAGAGTGAGTGATTCAAGCCTTTTTCTCATCTGATCTATGTCTTTTCATCCTCTGGTCTGGAATTTAGCTATCAGGCTTGTGGCAGACTTCTCTGACAAGCTAGACAACAAACTACACAGATTAGATAATAATACTCAGAGAACACAGCCTGTGGTGTGGCAAATGTACAAGCGTTAAACTTTTTATTTTTTATTTATTTTTTTTTAAACATCAAGCAATCATGAAAATACATGCTCAAATCGCATGCTACCATAGCATAAAAACAGTATGCTACTACTCTATTGGTTGTGTACTGGACAATTGACAAGAACAAGATCTTCACATTTATATCATCCTTTAATGTAAAAACATAAAAGAGCAAATGAAATGTTGTGTGCTGTTTAGAAAACCACTCCTACATTGCTGCGTCATTAGTGCTTATAAAAATAGTGTGTTTTTTGTGCTGATTGTGAAAGGCGTTAACGTCCCCTCATCGACACACATTGGCAGGAACTGTTTTCCAATATCAGCTCCCTTTTTGTGAATAAAAACAGCAGTATATTTATAAAATACAGATGCTGACCTGTTTTTAGTGCTGTAATCAGTGATGCAGAGTGTCATTAAAAGTGATGACGTACAGCCTTTATAGCAGCCATCTAATGCTTTTTGATGATCATCACATGAAATTAATTTAACCAGCCAATGACAGCTTTTGGAGACAGGTTTACTTTACAAACACTCTTGCAACGGATTCTCTCCCAGAGCAAGAAGCAAAATGATTATGCTCAGGAAAGGCGTCGGTTTAATCTCATTAACCGTTGTTTCTGCTTCTTTTCACTTGTTCTGCAGTAAGCGTATGAAGAGTGACACTCGCAGTCACTCAAGTTCAGTCAGAGTTAGGTTACTCGTAATAATGGGCAGGATTCATTGGGACAGTTATTTGGGATTCTGTAAGCATGATTAATTGTTAAGTAAGAAATAACACACTCCAGACTGTGCTGTTATAAGAAACTAATGCATGCTGGAGCGGGTGTGATGCGGCACAACGGGCAAGCAGAGTGGCGCTACAACCCCACTGCTGAAAAAAAAAAATTACTAAACATCTCCTCATAAACAGTGCCACGAACATCAATGATAATACTTTTTACTTTTTAAAACTTCATACAAGTCAGTGTATGAGCTATTACTATAGAAACAATAACGTATTAGAACAAGTGCAGTAACTTTAACCTATTGTTCATGTTACAGCCGGAACTGCTGTCTTATCCATGCTGTTATACCAAAACAATGCACACCTTCTGACCAATCAGATTTGAGAATTCATTACATTACATTACAGGCATTTAGCAGATGCTCTTATCCAAAGTGACGTACCCAATTTTACCAGAAGCACCTGTAACACTCGAGGTTGTGCTGCCGTACTGAGTATCAGCACGACTGTGATATGGCACTCGCCTATGGCCCCGTTCTTACGATCAAATCACGGCTGTGCTCATATTCAGTACAACAGCACGACCTCGAGTGTGATCTTGCTTAATTAATTAATGCTTTTTTTATGCATAATTGGCAGTATCATGGAAATGATTCATCTGACAAACTTACATAAGCGTTGAGTTTACTAACATGGGTTAGATGTTAGAACCCAGAATCACTGCGTATGAGTATGAGACAAGGATTATCTTCAACTTCCCTCCTTTATGGTCATTATGGTAAACTAATTTTTACCGGGTTTGAGCAGTTTTTGCATTTCCTGTTGTGATATTTTTTTTCCACCTTTTCCCTAGTTAGTGTTATTCTGTCCAAAAAAAAGTAGGCTAAACAGATTTATTACTTCCTCCAGTACTTCCTCAGGTAACTTAATAGTTTAAAGATTTCAAATATTTCTTCATTGAAATTAGCAGTTAAGAAATAGCAAAAGGTGTTGTTGTTTTTTAAAAAAAAATATTAAAATTAAATTGAATTCACACAAGTTGATCATTCTTCTTTCTTCGGGCAGCCATGGCCTAAAGGTTAGAGAAGCAGCCTTGGGCCCAAGGGGTCTCCACTTTGATTCGCAGGACCGGCAGGAAAAATGTGAGGGGAGTTGAGTGCATGAACAGCACTTTCCCCTCCCTCTGTATACCTGGCTGAAGTGCCCTTGAGCAAGGGACCTAACCCACAACTGCTCCCTGGGTGCTGTAGCATAGCCCACTGCTGTGGGTATGTGTGCTCACTGCTCACTTGTGTGTGCATGCATGTGTGTGTTCATTGCTTCAGATGGGTTAAATGCAGACAAGGACTTTCACTGTGCTTGAGTGTACATGTGACAAAGGATATCAGGCCTATATATAATGTTGTGATATTTTTCGTCCTGTGTGAGAGTAGTGTGTCATGTTGAACCTTAGCCCGTGACCTGGTGTTCCTACATTGTATTTATTTTTAGGTGTAATGGAATCTTGCTGAACTTTAGGTGTTCAGTGTTTCATTTCATAACAACCTTGTGTAGTTTTGCACACTGTCCAGTTGCAATACATTATTCTAACCTCTGATTTTCTCTCTCTCTCTCTCTCTCTCTCTCTCTCTCTCTCCCTCTCTCTAGATTTGTATGGATTGTGTTCTGCGAGGCTCCTGTCAGCATGAACGGATAAGCTTATGCAACAAGCTGAGGGAAATGGCTTTTGAATCATCCCAGTCCTGCCACGTACAGTCAGTCCTCCCCCTCCTCCTCCTTCCCTGAAGGACGTCAGCTGTTTATGGGAACTACTGGCATCGGTCTCCTGAGGATTTAGCTCTCCTTTCGGGACGCCTCCCCGCCCCCCCGTCCACAGCGACATGGCTAACAACTCATACAGTGGGGTGAAGAACTCCGTAGCGGAGCCCAATCATGATGGAGAATTCGGCTGCTCGCTCAAAGAGCTGAGCTCACTCATGGAACTGCGAGGGACTGAGGGATTACACAAAATCCAGGATTCTTATGGGGACGTTAACGGACTCTGCAGCAGACTCAAAACTTCACCTGTAGATGGTACATAAGATTTTCCTACCTTCTGTTAGTTGAGTATGAAAAAGTGTGAGTCGCAAAGGGTTTTCCTGAATCCGCACGTGGTAAGTGACGGCTTTATTCATGGCATAGGACGAAGTGGAAAGAACATCTTGGAAATACAGCACCCAGTAACGAGAGTGCCAGCGTTTTGGGGTGTTTTTTGGAAGGGTCACACAAGCAGCACTCACTGTTATGGAGATATAGAATAGAAATACCTCAGAAATAATCTATTAGTTGTAAAATTGCATCCATTCAGTCATGCCACTGCAGCGAGTTACAGCTGTGACAGTACGGTTTGGGATTGTGTGATGTAATGTGCTCTCCCATCACTTGTCTCCGCCCACTCACTCGGTGTACCTGCTGAGAGAGTGAAACGGTAATAAGCACAGAGTCAGTGCACAGCTCTCATCCACTCGCCTGCACACAGCAGTTTATTCCCTTCTCATAGACATTGTGCTTAATCATAGGCATGACCTCCACTGAACCGTGGGGGAAACGAGGGATTTTCAGTTTGATCCTAGATTAAAAAAAAAAAATCATCATCCATTACATCCACAGCTGCTTGATGTGCAGGCTTTATAGACTCATCACCCTCCTGCATGGCCATGGGTCTACATGTGCGCGCACACACACACCCCAGTGGTTTTGCTGTCCTGTTCAGTTCAGTCTGTTTTATAATCAACTAACGTGAAGACGTTGGCACTTCATAAGACATAACGTGTGTATTTGTTATTCAAGAAACTGCTTACACCGATCATGCACTCTTGTGCCGTAACAGTACGAATGGAAATATGTCATATCCACGGATTAGGAACAGTTTATTTTTCGTTTCTGGTTCATTCAGAACACAATCAATATTTGTACGTTCTTGCTCCAGTGTTCCATGTTCCCCTCCCACCCTTTGTTGGAAACCTATCAGAAGGAAATAAAAGAATGGTTAATAATGTGCTTTAAATTATAGACTTGCATATAACTTAATCTAGATATCAGTAGAATCTTGATTAGAATAGGTGTTTAGAGTGAATTAGAGCACATAAAATCAACAGCATGATTCAAAGATGACTTCTAAGAGCTTTTGAGACTACATATCTAGTTGCTTATATAGGCATTAAAGATGGAATAGTGGTGTTTTTTTATATTTATTTATCTTTTTTTAATATAAACTTCTTACTTATACAAATAACCTGGAGGTTATGTAGGATGTGATATAAAACAATGGAGATAACTGTGGGTTTAGCAAAAGTGTATTGAGTCACTGAGAAAAGCCGTTCGGAAATCTGACTTCCAATCCGGTGTGTGTGTGTGTGTGTGTGTGTGTGTGTGTGTGTGTGTGTGTGTGTGTGTGGATTCGCCTTCTGTCAGTCATTTTGTAAACACTCTACTGGTTACTGATGATCTTAGGGGCGGAGCTTCGTGTGGGAGTGGGTTCAAGGAGTAAAAAAAATAAATAATTCAAATGTTGAACGCAACTACTTGTTAGAAAATTTAAAAAAAGACTAATCTTACCTAATGCACCTCAGGAAGTGTGCAAATGAATTTTTATCATCAGTGGATTACTGGCATGGCTTTATTTTCCCATCGTCTACAGTTTAAATGCCACAGTGTTTGTTCTGTTTATAAATATACAGAAACGCATGCTGATTTTTGTTTGGATCTTTTTTTTTTTTTTTTTTTGCAAAACTAAGCAGCCACATTTTTGTGCAGTGTACGTAGTGTGCACCAAACTGGCATAAGTTGTGAACACTGTCGTGAGCCAGATCCCAGCATCCCATGCTGCTCCATTTCCCTCACCCAAGAGCATTCTTGTTATGAGAATATGTTCTCAGTGCACTTCTCTTGTTACCTAAAGGTTCCCTTAATTACGTGACAGTCCATGACAACATGCTACACTTGTGATTTAGAGTCACAGTGAACGGCTGAAATCCTGTACACTACAACCTCATGACCTGTAAGTCTGGCTCTTTCTGTCACGTTCGCACTACGGCTGCAGGAGATCCAAAAAACGGCATAATAATGATAATAATATCCATTTGTTTTTTGTTAAAAAAAAAGGGTCTGATAACCAATTACACCCAACTCTCAGCCAAACCCCACATGTAAGTGTTTTACAGCAGGGTTGTCATGGTAACCCATTTCTCAACCATCTCGTACTGATTTCTTCTTCTTTTTTTTTTTTCCCCCTGCGCCACTCTCATTCTTGTCCCCAGCACATTTTAAAAGATATACCTGAGTATAAAACACAGTTTATATGCTTGCTTTGGTGCACGGTCAGGTCATGTTATTCCCCAACGCATGTGGGGCACCGTGATCGCTCGTTATTGGTAGAAATACCTGGCCTAAGTAGAAAGCAGAGAAGTCGACGATGACCAGGAAATATGTTTTCTTTTTGGCGTATTTTAGGCAACAATTTAGAATTTATTTGAGTTTTAGGATATATCTCATCTTTCTTAATCACTAGAGTCATCATTTTGGAGTGCCACTGCTAGGTTTATTATTTTATAGAATAAAATTACTGTTCAAAATGACGTCTTTCTACCTTGCTATCCATTTCCAAAACGTCTGACCAGGATTAGATAGATAGATAGAGTCAATTTCCATTCCAGACCTTTGCCAGTATCCGATTACGTCGTCCCATCCCCCAGGCCTAGTTAGCACTCTGTCCATGTAATTGTTCTTATTTTGAAGCACTCAGTTTCCATCACAGTTCTGTATTCATTTTTCTACATTTATACATTTCCATCTTTCGCATATTCCTAAATGAAATGTTCACCTGAACGTTGACCTGGCCCAACGCTGGTGTGACTGATACAATTTGCAGCGATGCTTGTAAAGATCTTCTCATTTGCACAGGATTGTTTTAACTTGCAAATGTGAGCAAAACACTTGTACTGTACAGCTCCCGCTTGTGCCTGGGCTCCTGGGGTGTGATGTGTCCTCATGAATAGACTGTCTAAACTTAGATGTTGAGTCAGAACAGAGTTCTGCAGAGGGGGAAAGGTTCTGCAGTGATGAGACGTGTGTCTTGCTCTACAGTAGCACGCTGAACAAGAGATTGACTCAAATACGCTACACAGATTAATCAGATCGTAGAAAATGAAGCGGAGGTTCATGCTAGACAATTAAAGAGATTTCCACACACGTATGCCAGTTGTCCGTTTCATAGCAGGCGTTTCTTAATCTCATTCCTTTTCTAAGCGCACGGGTGTTCGAGTACCCAGTTACGGCAGAGTTAACACGCATCCTCAGGGATCTGATTGTAAGTGGACAGTGCAAAGTACAGGTGTGAACGTGATCCAGTTTATCTGAGACACCTTGTGATCCAAGCACTCAGATGGACTGGGATGCATATGACCATTTATAACGTGAACACACAAACATCTTGATGCGTCTCGTGCAGCAATGAAGGACTGCTTGATCGAAAATACGTTATCCTTGTGAGACATGAGAAATCGTAATGAACGTTACTAGGCAAATACTTAAAGGCAATGCTATAACAGCAGACACGAAAACTTTTCATAGCATCTTTTCATTGGTGTGGGGTTTTTTTTTTTTTGGTTCATTTATAAATTTCATTATCAGACCACGCGATTGAAACATTTAAGCAGCTTGCATGAGACACAGCAAGTTATAACATGCTTAAATGAAACCTGCCTGTTTTTATATTAAAGGGGCCACCTCACCCTTCCTAGAATCCAATTCGTGTTTGTTTGTTTGTTTTGTTTTTTGTTTTTTAACATACAGGCTCTGCTAGCTCTGTCTACAGCAAAACCTCCACAAACTCACTGTTACTGATCCCTTCGAAACCCATCTCAGACTTTTCATACATGGAAGTTTTGAACACAATATGCCTGATATTTTCTTTCCTTCGTGGCCACCCACAAGACGGCTGAGGCCGGTTCTGGTCTGTTACAACAGAATAACCATGAGAAAACAGTGGATCAGTCGAAAGAATTTAAAATATCTACTTTGACAAAATCTTCAAAATCACGTTACACTTTATGATCTGTGGCCTAGAATGTCGCATTGTTTGCACATTGTTGTGGAATATCGATGCATCGAAAATTCAGTTCACAATTTGCTACTTAGCGCAGAGGATTCTGGGAAGGGTGAGCTGGCTGGCTGGCTTTTATTAAAATATTAGAATGCATTATAAACAAACCCCATCGTATACACCATCAAATCATGTGCTGTAGGCTGAACATTTTGGCTACTACAGTTTCTCATCAGAATCGACAGACAGACCACGCCCACAAGTGATAACCGTAGTACTCGCCAAACCCTCAGGTGACAAACTACAAGCAACATGAGTGACTTGTCACTTGATAGTGTGAACTCAAGGCTAGATGGATTTTAATCCAAATGCTCTAATTGCATTTATTTCTGTGTTGTTGACTGGTTTAATAATAAGTATAATATCCAAATATCTGTACTGAGCATTAGTTTCTCTTAAGGTTGCATTTTCACTTCTAAATTCAATAACAGGACTTTTGCCAAGTGCTACATGCTGAATGTGTAGCTGATGATCAGTATGGTTTTGATATTTCTGTTCATCATTTCACTTTATACCAATATGATCAATTCTTGAATCTGATTGGTCAGAAGGGGTGCATTATTTCTGTATAACGGAAGGCTCGGATAGTTGTTCCAGCTGTAACGTGAACTATGGGTTAATATTAATGTGCTTGTTCTAATACGTTATTCTTTCTATAGTAACAGTATACACAGTTACTCATACAGTAGACACTCCACATAATCTAAAACTAATAATAAATGGATTGTAAAAAAAAACATTAACGAAGAAAGTGTATAATTGTTGATGTGAGATTTTTAGGAGACTTTCTTTAACATTTATGGAAGAAGTCACGGCGCTTTGCAAACTTTATCAGCACAGGAAAGAATTCAGGTCAGAGGAGTTTATGCTTGCCGGGTTCTCAGTAAAAGCTGTGAGCAAGAGTTTGAGAGAGAGAGAGTCAGGAAGATAGACGAAGTTTGGGAAGAGAGAGAGAGTGCTTGTTTGTCATAGCTATAACGCAAGTGAGAAGAGGAATGAATTTGTCTCTCGGATGTTCCACAACCTAACTATAAACCATTAAAATGTGCAGCGTGTCATTCGTTAATAAATTACACATCATAATTGTTGGCAAATTTCTGTGGTATAAGTAAAGAATAACACACCCCGGACTGTGCTGTTATACGAAATTAATACAGTTGAGGCCTAGTGGCACTCGGCTTGTGCGTTGTGCCACATCACACCCCCCTTTGTGCATTATTTTCATAGAACAGCGTGGTCTGAAGTGTGTTATTCTTTACTTGTACTATAGCACTATTGGATTCATTTTCTATACCTCTGACACTAGTGCTGGATGTAATTCAAATGAGCTAAGGTATATTAATGCACTTGTTCTGATACGTTTCTACAGACCTTTCACTGGCACTTGTATGGTGGACGATCAACATAATCTATGTCAAATAACAAAAATATTTTTTTAAAAACCTGTTCTTTGACCAAGAAAACATAATCATTGGTGAGGTTTTCTGTAAGGAACTGTTTATTTAACATTTATGGAAGGAGTCTCCAGTGTCAGTGCTTTGTAACAGTCAGCTGTATGCAGTTTGCTATTTTTGCAGCTTCTCATTAACATGGAAAAAGCTGCATTTTTAACTTCACACCACCCCATTGTTGATTTACTTTCCTATAACAGCATGCCCCGCTGTCTTTTATTCCTTACATGTTACGTCTATCAAAACTATAAACATGTGACAGGACCACGAATAGGAGGTTAGTGCATATTTATTATGCTTGGTAAGTTGGTTAAAGAAATTAGAAGTGTCTCTTGGAGATCATAATTTTGTAGAAAGAGAATAAAGCAAAGGTTGAACACTGCTTCTTGTGTGTAGCATTTTGTCTGTAACCCGAAGTGTAGCTCAGTGCTGCAGCTCAGTCTTAATTTAAGGCTGGACTGAATCTATTTGCAGGACCAGTCAGCGATTTGAATTCCTTGCAGTCAGGGTTGTCTGTCACCTTGCTTTTTAAACCATAATTACTGCCTCTTTCAAATGTGACCACGTCACCCTAGCAGGAATTAAAATATCCTCTTGAGTACATTGTGAAAGGGGCGTCTGTAAATGTGACTAAATGGCATGAAATGCACACGTGTTGATGGGCATGGGAGGCAGTAAATTTTCCTCTTTGCTGGGTTTTAATCTCCCCTTGTCGCTGATGCATATTGAGAAGACGTGGAAGGAAAGGAAGTATTGGGGAAACATCAAATGCGTATTCGCTGTTTTATTGTCTCATGGGATGTGCTGATGTAGTTGTGAGTAGTGCAACATAAAGGATAAAGGACAAATGATAAGTTCATTAGCTAGCAAGTAAACGCTGCACAGGCCCCTGGTTTCATTGCTGGAAATTGGTTGATTAGGGTAAAAAAAAAAAAATTCCATCCCATCCATCTTTCCTTCTTCACATCTTCCTTCTCTCCCTCCCTGCCTCCTTCCTTCCTTTCCTCTCTCTCTCTCTCTCTCTCTCTCTCTCTCTCTCTCTCTCTCTCCCCCCCTCC
>JAOTRR010000016.1:17282992-17296139 GCA_028570945.1 Gogo arcuatus | reverse complement strand
TGTATGTATGTATGTATGTATATATATATATGTATGTATGTATATATATATATATGTATGTAATATATATATATATATATATATACATACATACATATATACATATATATATATATATATATACATACATACATATAATGTATATATGTATGTGTGTGTATATATATATATATATACATGTGTGTGTGTGTGTGTGTGTGTGTGTGTATATATGTGTGTGTACGCGCGCGCACACCTTTTTTTTAATCATTATTTTTTTCTTTGCTTTTCTTCTCTCCACCTTCCCCCAGTCTCCTGAGAAGGAGGGAGGTTTATCTCGTCAGGTGGGCAACAAAACCGAATGTGCCTTGCTTGGATTTGTGTTGGACCTGAAAAAAGACTACCAAGTAATCCGCAACGAGATCCCTGAGGAAAAGCTCTATAAAGTTTACACTTTCAACTCTGTCAGGAAATCCATGAGCACGGTGCTGAAGAATGCTGACGGAAGCTTCCGGATGTTCAGCAAAGGAGCCTCGGAAATTCTACTCAAGAAGTAGGCATCTCTCAAGCCTCGTCTTTTTTTTTTTTTTTTTTTTTAAAGAAAAAGAAATAAATAAATAGTTAGGGGTGGGGGGGGAGGGGTTAGTGAGGTGAAGAATCATGTCATTGCACTTACGAAGCTGATCAGATGCTTTCTTTTTTTTTTTTTCCTCTCAAACCCACCAACCAGGCTACTGATGCATTTCCCCAGAGAAATTATCCAGATGGAGCTTCTCATCCTGCTGTTTCATAACCGTTTCTCCTGTACTGCTCTTTCCCTGTCTAGATGTTATAAGATCCTTACTGTGAATGGTGAGACCAAGGTGTTCCGGCCCAGAGACAGGGATGACATGATGAAGAAAGTGATTGAGCCCATGGCCTCTGAAGGCCTGAGGACAATATGCCTGGCCTACAGAGACTTCCCTGCCTCAGAAGGAGAACCCGACTGGGAAAACGAGGCTGATATACTCACCAGACTCACCTGTGTGTGTGTGGTGGGCATCGAGGACCCTGTCAGACCGGAAGTATGACCCTGTGTTTGGTTAATAATTCATTAGTAACAGCTGTTTGTTAGATTTACTTTAGCGCTAGTTTATAGCGAATATCTTTAATGCTTGGTGAGGTGTGCCGTCTGACCCAGTTCTCTCAATCAGGTCCCTGATGCTATTAGAAAGTGCCAGCGTGCTGGGATCACAGTACGCATGGTCACCGGGGACAATATCAACACAGCTCGCGCCATAGCAACCAAATGCGGCATCCTGCAGCCTGGAGATGAATTCCTCTGCCTGGAAGGTAAAGAATTCAACCGGCGGATACGCAACGAGAAAGGAGAGGTGAGAGCTGCTTCTGCAAGAGTGCACACAGAAATGTAAGATTTCTTTTAAAATCCTGACAGGCAAGGTGTGCTCGTTTTATAGATCGAACAGGAGCGGATTGATAAAATATGGCCCAAACTCAGAGTCCTGGCGAGATCCTCTCCGACAGACAAGCACACGTTAGTTAAAGGTATTGCTTTGTTTTTTGGTTTGTTTTTTTGGGGGGGGGGGTTTTCCCACACACATTGTTTTTATGAACCAGGATAGACTAATTATATTGCGCAGAAGTGTCGAGTGACTTACAGATGTTTAATTTTCAGGTATAATCGATAGCACTGTTGTAGAACAGAGGCAAGTAGTAGCAGTAACGGGAGACGGTACAAACGATGGCCCTGCCTTGAAAAAGGCCGATGTTGGATTTGCTATGGTATACACCTTATATGCGTAAAACAGACCAATAAATTTCAAAATAATGTTTGAAGTGGCTATGTACGTTTATAAAACACCGATGCAGAATTTTTGTTTTTTGTTCTCAGGGCATTGCAGGCACAGATGTAGCTAAAGAGGCCTCTGATATCATTCTTACCGACGACAATTTCTCCAGCATTGTCAAAGCAGTCATGTGGGGCCGCAACGTCTACGACAGCATCTCTAAATTTCTGCAGTTCCAGCTCACTGTCAACGTAGTGGCTGTGATCGTGGCCTTCACTGGAGCTTGCATCACACAGGTAATCAAATCTCTACTGTACTCTTCTAACCAGCATGAAAGCGGGATTGCCAAACAAAATAAACGGATGAAGTGCTGAAGGAAGTTTGTTGGACTAAACTGAGCAACTCTAAATGATCGGTTTAGAGACAGAAGCAGAGGATAACGACCCACCTGGGACCAGCTTATTTAAAACTGGAGCAGACCGATGAGCATTAAGCTGATGATATGCATCTTAGTTGCCTGTGTTGCCATCAAATGCAAAAGTGTTTTTGAAATGGAGCTTAAGTACATGTTTCAGTGACACTGTGTCAAGTTTAAGTTATGCTTTAGACCACGGCTTGCCAGTCTTATCCGGAAAGGTCCAGTGTGAGTGCAGGGTTTCATTCCAACCAAGCAGAAGCCACACCTGAGCCAAGACCAAGATAGAATGAAAACCTGCACTCACACTGAGCCTTTCGAATATCGACACTGATTTGATATTTATTTATTTATTTATTTATATTTGCTTTTCTATGATGTTTTTCTACTCTCTAAAAAGAGTCATACTTTCATTTGTCATTTTATTGTTAGAACATGTTTTATAAGAGTGAAAACTGAGAATGATGTAAAACTGGTTGTTGTGCAGTTTCAGACATGTTTGTTGTGAGTACTGATTTTAGATTTTAGTCCTGATACCCAGCTAGTTTCTTTCTTGCAGGACTTATCATTCTTATTTTCCAGAGAGTAAGTCACTCTGGAGTTCTGATGTTCGTAGTCTAAAAATCTGACTAAGCATTTTTATTTTTGCTGCTTCAGAGTGTAGACTAGTTACGTTTTTGTCTCTTTAGTGTTGGCTTGTTTCCTAAGCCTTTTCTCAAAAGTTCAGTTCTGGTTGATATTCATAACAGAAGACAGAGCATCATTTTTACACATCTTTTCATTTAATGTGTTGGTGAAACATTCACAGCAGTTTACAAATGAGGTAACTTACAATCCAGCTAATAAGGAAATTGCAGGACAAGCAGCCAAAATGTCTGTCTTTTTTTTTTTTTTTTTTTTTCTATAAAATATAGCAGGGCAACAGTTTGACCACTTTAATGAATTATGTCTCAAAATAGTATATTTTATTCCCCTAACGGTTTAGATAAAGGGAATTTTTAGTTAAATATTAGCAAGAATGTCCTGAACTTGTGATTTTCCCCCCCCTCAGGATTCTCCATTGAAAGCGGTACAGATGTTGTGGGTAAATCTGATTATGGACACCTTTGCCTCATTGGCTCTGGCCACTGAGCCTCCTACGGAGTCTTTGCTGCTGAGAAAGCCTTATGGCCGTAACAAACCACTCATCTCCAGAACCATGATGAAGAACATCCTGGGCCATGCTGTTTACCAGCTCACAGTCATCTTCACTCTGTTGTTTGCAGGTGTGAGCTAACAGCATTTTACTTAACGGCCAGAAAAGCAGTGCTAGAAAATTTCCTCAGAGACACGTCATGCCACATGTTTTAAAACTGCAGCAAAATCTAGGACAGCTACATGCTGGGTGACTGGCTTCACGTGTCTCTGAGGGTGCACACACCATGAGAATTGGACTACACTGGAAGAATCCTTTGTAACACAAAATGATGCCTTTCAGTTAGGGGTTACTTGTATTGTTAAGCCTTTGGCTAAAGGTTGAGTGCACAATAATAGCTTTCTTGCATAGTACAGTAATTGGTTTTGAGCGGTCATTGCACCTACACGTGTACAGAATACTTGACTTAACCTTGTTCTTTTTCTTAGGTGAAAAGCTGTTTGATATAGACAACGGCCGTAACGTCCCTCTCCATTCACCTCCCTCTGAACACTACACCATTGTCTTCAACACGTTTGTGTTGATGCAGCTCTTCAACGAAATCAATGCCCGCAAGATCCACGGTGAGAGGAACGTCTTTGACGGTATCTTCAACAACCTTATCTTCTGCTCCATTGTCTTTGGCACGTTCATCATCCAGGTGGGTACTAATCGAAATGCAGACAACAAAAGCAATCCAGTAAATATTAACTCTGTTAACGCAATCCATTTCTTTCCAGATTGTTATTGTGCAGTTTGGAGGCAAGCCCTTCAGCTGTGTGGGTCTTAGCATTGACCAGTGGCTCTGGTGCGTTTTCTTAGGCTGTGGCTGTCTGCTCTGGGGTCAGGTAAGACCACAGTTATTTAAATATCACACCATAATATTTGTTGATTGTAGAATTGTCAGAAAGAACATCAGACCACGGTGTCAGTTATGGATGTTGTGGCGCTTCCCCTGTCAAGCAGGTGGATCGGCTACATTTTAATTATGCAGTGGTTGAGCACTGCCCTCTTGTGTTCAACACCTAGATTTAAACCTGTTGAAAATCAAAGTGGATGGTGGAAAAATAAATATAGATAAATAAACAAATGTTCAGCGTCAGGGCCAGAAATGCAGCCGTTATCTCTATTTATGTCGTGTTTGTTTATGGTGGCATTTGGGGTCAGAACAGCAGCTTGTGTTCCTCAAAAATGATCATTTCACAGATAGAGAAGGGAACACAGAAAACCCTTATTCTAGCCAACACTATGCAAGCTAGCTAACTATGGCTAAGTTGTACAGCGCAAAGCTGTCATATAACAAGCATTCATCTGAGATATCATGAGAGAACTAAGACTTTGTCCAGACTCCCAGGCTTTTCTGAGAAGTTACCAGAGAAATTAACAAAAGCATTGCTATCCTGTTTTGTGTTTTTAAATGCTCATTTATTTTCTGTCAAGTGCTAACAAAATTCACCTTCTGTTACGTTTATTTAACAAATCTTTCATACCTATTAGTCCATGTGTCAAGTCTGTATCAGAGAGAAATTGATACTTTTGGTTTATTTGCTATTTGGTTTGATTTGTTTTCACACTGCGCATAATTAAACTAACCAGAAAGCAAAACAGTTTTGGCTGAGAGGTATGTAAGGCTGAAATGTCCTCGTAGAACGTCTTCATCAGGAATGCAGCAAGAGGAAAATTAAACAAAAAAAAAAGTAAAGGAAGTGCTCAAAGAAATCACATAAGCACAGGGAGCACAGAGTTGGCACTCACTAGATCATTTTATAAATAACAAGTTGAAAGCATTTTATGTGACGCAGAGTACTACAGCTTTGTGCTTTGGCTCACTTTGCACATTGCGACTCAGTTTATCAGCTCGGATCTACAAAAAATCTGCTGCAACCGAAAACACACAACATGTTTGTTGTCGAGTCAGAGTCGATCGAGAGTTCACTTGGAGGTGTACCAAGGCCACCTCACTCAGACGATCTCAGTCTGGTTGGTTTGGTCCACATGCATGTATTATCTTGACTGAACTGCAGTTTTTGACGGAGTTCCTGTTGCTCTGCCCTTGTGCAGGTGATCTCCTCCATCCCGACCAGTCGCCTGAAGTTCCTGAAGACGGCCGGTCACGGAACTCAGAAGGAGGAGATCCCAGATGAGGAGCTGGAGGACATGGAGGACCTCGACGAGATTGACCACGCTGAGCGTGAGCTTCGCAGGGGGCAAATCCTCTGGTTCCGCGGCCTCAACAGGATACAGACTCAGGTAACTTCAGAGACGCTGTCCTACACTCCCCATGTTGAGGAACATCAGGATAGGTCCCAGTACACTGTGCTTTCTTCACACTTAATTAGTGCCAACATCTTTTCTTATGGTTAGCTTTACAGTACTTTTCCTTCTGTCTGATTTCTGGTGAAGTAGCTCTTCTGATTTAATGTACTGATCAGGGTAAAGTCAGGGAGGCTAACGCTGGGGTTACTGTCTTCCATACAGTGCCTTTTCTCTCCATGCTGCTACCTGTCCTCTCTTTATATGGGTGCCCTTCTTTTTCTGTCCTCCCTCCCTGATTCTCTCTCTCTCTCTCTCTCTCTCTCTCTCTCTCCCTCCCTCCTATATGCGTTCTTTGGGCCCTCCTGTCACGCTGTCTGATTCCTTGCAGATGGATGTAGTGAGTGCGTTCCAGAGCGGCACTTCCTTTCAGGGGGCCCTCAGGCGTCACCCCTCGAGCACCAGCCAACAGCACGATGTAACCAATGTTTCTAGCCCTACACATGTAGCGTTTTCTACTGCCACTGCCTCCAACAAAGCTTCTGCCACTGTGGGGTGTGAGTGCGTGTTTCTTAGTGCATGACAATTAACATTTCCTCCTTCACTCGCCTAATGTTCTACATTCTTCTATAATGTCCCTCTCTGTGAAAAGAAAACAAAAAAATGTAAACACCGAGTTAAAAAAAAAAAAAAAATGTTCACTACATTGCTTCTGAATCCAAGTGCTGATTTTTTATGGAGATATATCTGTGTGTACTGTTCTGAGGCCAGTGGGGCTGAGGTCTTTCTGTCATTGTTCTGTTTGATGGCTTTGGCTGGGTTTTTATTCCTCAGATAAACAGTGTGTTAACATTCTAACAGATCAACATCGTGTGTGTTGCGTCTGCAGCCGCTGCTGTGCCTCGGTCCCTCTGCTGGGCTCTGTGACTGCTATAGTCCTCTGTGTGTAAATATTTTGAGTATATGCCCATGGTCACACCGACACTCAGCTCAGTCACAGGACTGCTAAAAATTGGCCTTGCTTAGAGGCTGTGTGGGATTTGATTTGAACTGGAGAACTGACTTGCTGTGATAACTCCTGTGAAATGACCATTCTTTGTTTTCCTCTGCCAGTCTGAATCCAGTCCAGGTTTCTGCAGGTTCATCTCTTGCTGGAGCTGGACATGTTCCTTAATCCATTTGTAACTGAGATACAGGAGGGGGAGCACAGCGTCTGCTTCTCCTGAAACAAATGTCCTGTGTTGTGTCCTCTGTGGAATGAGTCTTTGTTTATATCTCTCCTGCCATTGTTTCTTTCATATTTTTTTTCCCTCTTCTGTTTTTCATTTTGTCTGTCCAGTTTGTATCATTTGTTTCTGATGGGTATCATAAACAGTGCAAACCTTTCTGGTATTTTTGTTACCTTTATTACATACACACTTATCAAGGCTTTATCATGCTTCATGCAGAGATGACGTTCGCCTGGCGTACGGAGGGTTCTCGAATCGTGTCATGCGCACGGCAGCTGGGCGAGCTCAGTGGATGAAAACACCACATGACGTATCACATAGGTTTCACGAGCATGTTAGTATCACCGTCCTCAACCCTTGATTTATTTAATCATCTCCCCTACCTTCTGCTTCTTATTTCTTTTTTCCTTATGTTTTCTTCTTGGAACAGAATAAGCATTTCATGTCTTTGTCATGTTCTAACAGCGATGTGCATGTATATATTTCCAACAACTCCTGCATCGTTTATACTGCCGGCACTTTGCAGCAAGCAGTCATTTTCCTGTAGTTGTAGAAATTTTAATAGTGCCACCTGCAGTACCAGAGCACTTGTATGTGCGACCGTCATTACAAAACCACAGAGTATTACAAACCAAGGTGATTTCGTCTGCACACTCACAGACATCGCAGACGTCATCTCCTCAGTACATATGCTGAGGTGTTTACTCGGTAACGTACTGTCATTTTCCATACATGCACCAACCTTAGGATTACTTACTCACCCCCTCTCTATACAACGCTCCTGGTTTTACATTTATCTCTGCTGTTCTCTAATTATGTTACTTTCATCATTTCTGAATGTTACACTATTTAACTTTACCATGATTGCTTTCTTGTTCTGTCTTAATAGACTAAAAATCATTCCAATAAATCTTATAATCCAGTACAATACAGTCACATTTCCACAGCTTTTTCCAGGTCATCAGGAACTCCTGCTCTTCAGTGACACACTAATGCTGCCTGTTTCTTAGGTACACTGGATGAAAGTGATGAACGGATATATCCAGGACCTCCGTGCGCTGAACGTCAATTGCTATTTATAAAGTCATCTAATGTATAAAGTTTCTTTATAGGCAAACAGTCCCTTAATTGACTCCAAAGCGATGCCAAAAAAAAAAAAAAAAAAACGGAACTGACTCTGACATGTTCCTCCTTTAGATTTTGTGTCATGGGCTATACTCAAAGGTTTACTTCTGTTAAATGAAAGGTAGCACTGCTGTGCATGGGTCCAGTCTCTCTTGTCCATTTGTGAAATTTATTTGTGTTGTACAGCTTAGACCTGCTTCGCTGCTCAAAATTTCTGTATCAAAACATAATCAGTGATCAATGATCAACCCCCCCTCCCCTTTTCACCCCATCGTGCTCACCCAAGCATGTCCAGATCAATTAACCTCTCATATTCAGCTGTGTTCTCTAGTTTAATGTTGATATGCTACTCTGTCTCTCTCTGTCTCTTTGTCATCTATCCTTATATTTCTCTTTCTCTCTCATTCTGTCTTTATTCTCTCTCTTTCTGTCCCTCTCTCTCGCTTGCATTTTGAATAACTCGACATTGGCTATGAGTTTTCTGACACTGCTACTGAAGGAGATGCTCAGATCATTTAGTTTCCTAACCTTTTTTGTTTAATATATCTTGTACATTTTTCACTGATGTGAGAGTGGAAAGAAAGAGATGGTTCGTCTCTCTCAGTGGAGCTTGCAGTAGTTTGCAGTAACATGACAATCTGGTTTTACTCACTGCAGCCTGTATGTCCTCCCACAACTCACACTTTTTGTTGTCAAACAGAAGCCGGGTTTATACTGTACGGTTTTTAGCTGGTTCTGGACAAAAAGGGCACATCGTAAAATAATTCTTTGGCTGTCCGTGAGTTCAGGTTGGCGGTCTTAGAACGCATAATGTGACCTGGTCACCAATTTAGTGCCATTTTGATCAAAGACAGACAATGAGACAGGTCTGGCAATGTGAGGAAATTTTTAATTAAAATCTCAGTGCTATGACGTGCATCTAAAAGCCACCAATATGAGACGATATAGGATTACTAAGTGAAGTGATGTATTTAAAATATGGACTCGTTCATATTACTTAAAAGTATTACCGGTTTACATGCTTGGTCCTTGCACAGAGAGTTACAAATCTACCACACATGCTAATAGACTGGAAAAAAAATGTCCTAATCATCTTAAGCTCACTTCGATGAGTGTTTGTGTTGATACGAACCTGGATCATGCTGACTTGAACATAGTAATGTTCTGTAACCACAGGTCTATCGTTAGAGGATCTTCATAATGTAATCTGACCTGGAGAACATGATATCACACACAATTTACAAAATTGGGTCAAGATTTTACTGGCATCTCGTTGTACAGTGTGACAAGTAATAGTCGTAGAAGCCCACGGTGTAAAACCGGCTTAAGTTCACCCTAATTACAGCCAGGTTATTTGGCCATGGTTTGACCTGTATTTAAAATGCAAAGTGTGAGTGTCTTTGTGATTCGTGCCTGACTGAGTGGTTTGCGTCACTTCTGTATGAAGCATTGAGGCTGACTGTATGTGTCTATACCCCTGCTTTCCCCCAGATCCGAGTAGTGAATGCATTCCGCAGCTCCCTGTCCCCCTATGAGGGGCTGGAGAAGCCCGAGTCACGCAGCTCAATCCACAACTTTATGACCCACCCGGAGTTCCGGATAGAGGACTCGGAGCCCCACATCCCCCTCATTGACGATACGGATGCAGAGGACGACGCCCCCACAAAGAGAAACGCCACCCCCACACCCCCTCCACCTCCCTCTCCATCGCCCAACCAGAACAATAACGCTGTGGACAGCGGTGTCCACCTCTTCTTAGACAACAGCAAGCCGGCCACGCCCTCGGCCCCAGAGAGCCCCATGCACAGCGTGGAGACGTCCCTCTGATTGGCTCCGCCCCCTTTCTCCACACTCTGAGCCACACCCACCTGCCGTCTCTACAGAGACCTGTGCTTGCTCAGCGGACTCACGGGCGCGGAGCCGTGTGTGATCTGGAATCTTGGCTTGTGCTTGACTGAAACAAGAGCAAGCGTTCACCAGAATGTAGGGTGTGGTTGTGATATTACCTTATTTTTCTTTTGTTGTTGTTGTCTTATTTTATTCTCAACATCCTCTCAGAGTGGGAAGGACTCTATTTCCACCTCTGCTTATAAAATTTTTCTGTTCCTTTTGTGAAAACAGAGGGATTGTTAATTGAGATAAAAGTGACCTGTATTTTTTATTATTGTTATGTAGTAATTATTATTATTATTTAATTATTAATATTCTAATACTGAGGAGACGATTGGTCTCTCCATGGCTTGCAGATGATTAGCTGTAAGAAGTTACTTATTTTTCCCTGAATGGTGGTGTACATTTCTTTCTTTGGCCCTAGATCACCCAGGTTAATTTCTGCTCCGTTTGGCTGTTCATATTTTTGAATTATTTATGTTTTGTTTTGTTTTTTTTGTTGTTTTTTTTGAAAGGCAGGTCTGTTTACAAAGTTTGTAGATACTTTTTTTTTTCTCTTTGTTGGTGAAGGAGCTTCCTGATGCAGAAAAATAGGGACAAATAAAAAAAAAAGAAAGAAAGAAAGAAGTAATATTTCAGATACTGCTGTATTTTCAGGAAAAAAGGGTGTTTCTATGGAAACTGAACTATTTTTGCCTGCAAGTTTTATTTGTTATATATTTGTGGATATATAGAAATCTTCTAGCCAAATAGATAACACTAAGGCTTGTATAGCAGTGAAGAGAGGCATCAAGGTCCAGAAGCTAGCGCGAGCGAGGACAGGGACGCAGACGAGGACCTCTGTCTCTGTCCTTAGGCATTTATACTACTGCATTTCTTCAGTTTTAAAGCTAGTTTATCATGCTTACTACGGACTGCGTTGTGTTCCCAGTTCATCATTATTGATCAAGAGTCGCCGTAATTGTTGGAACTCTAGGCTTCAAATGACATCAGCTCGATTTGAAATGGAATTTAAAGCACGAGAGACAAATCACCGAAGTTATCAAGCTTGTAATTGTTAGTAAGAAGTGCACTGGTGACATTTCTGTCCCTGCCAATATGTGATATCAAGGATTATGATCTCAGGCATTGGGGGAAAAATAAATAATTGAAAAAAATGAATCCGATGCAATGAATGCAAAACATGCATCATTATGAGTGAAGAATTTGTTTTTTTTGCCTTGAAGTAAATTATCTTGTTTCAATTAACATTTTAAAATTTTACATTTATCTTGGTCAGAAAACACGTGTCCTAATTTTTGAGGTTTCATTTTTGGAAAACATTTCCACTTATGACTTTGTACGAGGTGAAAAACAACACCAACAGATTGTATTCTTTCTACATCTTAATCCATAAATATTCTAGTCATTCACATTGCTGCGTTTGACTTGGCTGTGGAATATAATTGTCACCTGAAATACTGGGGAAAAAGGGATTTTTAAGGGGGAAAAAACACTTGGACATAACGGGGTCTCTGCACAGGGTACATTTTATTCCAACACCCTTTGGAAATTTTGATACAGACCATATAAATAAAGAGTTCCTTTGTATTTTTATGGGACATAAAGAACATCTTTTGATCTGCTGAAGCAGACTTCGAAGAATTTTACACAGTAACCAGTGCAGTAACAGCTTTTCAAACAAGGCTAGTGATTTGGTTCTGCTAGGAATCTATTTCTCAGGGTGGCGAAGAGTACGAACCAGGCTTTAAGCAAACACCAACAGTTAAATACTAACACTTTTTTATGTTTTAGATTAGATTTTTTGTTGTTGTTGTTGCTGGTATTGGCTGTTGATTTTCTCTTGCGGGTCTGTAAGGGAAGAGGAGAAAATTCAAAGAAGAATAGGATGCGCTCTTTAGTCAGTGTATCCACACTTTTTTTTCCCCTAATTTATTTTTTTTGTTCCTTGTGTTTAACAAATAAAAAAGCAGCTTGAGTTTGCTATTTAGTGAAAAGATGTGGAAAGAAAAGAATCCATGAGTTTATTCTGTAGCTTCTTCCTGTAACAGGGATGAATGTTTTTCCATCTGTTTTATGGATTTGTTATTTTTTTTTAACTTAACATTTGGAAATAAAAGTACTTCATGTCTGTTTATCTGGAGAAATGTAAATGGTTATTGTGATTTCAATTTACATTTGAAACTTGTTGAGTAATGTGTATGGTTTTTAAGAATTAAAAGCAAAAAATGGATATTTAGCCTAATCTGAAAGCCATGTTTTCCTTCATATCGTTGCAGTTTTAAGCATCCTGTGTTTATTAGCAGAGAACAGAAACATGCCTCGTAAGGAATCAAACACTTGTGAGCATGCTGTTTTAGGAACATAATCAACAACGGGGTGATGTGATGCAGCCTGACATGAAGCGGAGTTACTCTTACCAGGCTTTATTCTATAATATAACCATAACCATGCTCTTACAGTTCCTAGATAGAATCACTAACTAAATAACTAGCTTTCTCTGTAGATTAGATTTATTATTATCATTAATTCAGATGAAATACAGAGAGTTTTCTCTGCACCTCTGGAGGCAGAAAATCAAGAGAATTTGAGCCGTGTGTTTGTGTTGTGACTATCATGGGACATACACACACACTGTTAGTTGTAATTTTGGCATATCAGCAATGGAATATTTGTTTTATTATTATTTTATCTGTTGTAAATCTGCTTATATTGAATCGCTCACTAACAAGACTCATTTTTTCACCAGCACTTTGCCCTCCATGTTTTGTTTTTCTTACTTACTCTCCAACTTGCAAACTGATTTGGTCAAGAGGTTTAAAAAAAAAAAAAAAAGTGCTTAACGTCACTGCACTTTTCTGAAATGTTTCCAGACCTGTTCTGAAAAACATGAGCCGCAGTGCTTTTTAAAATGATCACGTAAATTGTTCACTAATGGTTGAGGGGGGTGTGAAAGCATTCTAAACCTCAGTCCTCCCTTTTTCCTCCTTTTCACACGTCGGCTTTAAAAACCCCAGTTACGTATGAAACACAGGAACTGTAAATGGTGCAGTGACAAATTTTGCTCTGTCTGTGACACAAAGCAGTTGTCTGTACACAGTCACAGCAGTTGGACTGTATATACAGTACTATACAAAAGTCTTAGTCTATAAACTTTGTCATAGATTTTTATTTGATGATTTCTATATTATCGAGTCAGAGCGAAAACATTTTAGATTCCAAACATTAGTTTTCCAGGACAGAATTAAATCTTACATGTCAGTAAATGTTTGTATGTCAGTAAAGAAAGCAGCGT
>JAOTRR010000016.1:17263326-17277029 GCA_028570945.1 Gogo arcuatus | reverse complement strand
ATGTTCCATATGTTATTTCATAATTTTGATGTCTTCAGTATTGTTCTACAATGTAGAAAATACAAAATACAGAAAAACCTATGAATGAGTAGGGGTGTACAAACTTTTGACTAGTACTGTATATGCAGATGTTGTCTTTTCTAATACAGAGGTCTTACTCTCAACCTCCACCTCTCCTAATTCCTCTAACACGTATGGATGTAATGGTCAGGTGTCCACATCATTTTTTGCTGTTTGTGTATTTAAACATTCTGAGACTTTCTCAATGTGTCATAAACATGTAAAAAGCTCAGAAGCTTCAGACAGACCGTGGGGTCCAACCCAAAAGTCTGAGACCAAACTGAAAATCTGGGATTTTTTTTTTATTTAAAATTGGAAATAAACAGAAGCTTTAAGAATTTTTGAAATATTTAAAACAAAGAAAGTAAATGTAAATTGAATGTAAATATATTGACTATTTAACATTCTTAATATATTTGATTCTGCACTTTTTCTAGCTCTCTATTTAAATGTAAGTAAATGTGTGATATTGCCTGACCATGTGAACTGCTTTATACAAAGCTCAGATCTTCCTCATGTCTAATCTCTTCTGCTGAAGCACGTGATCAGATGACAGTCTAATGGATTGGATCTAAAATGGATCATAAGGTTTTACTCAAACTTGTGGAGTCCATGCAGCTCGAGTGCACACTGTCATTAAAGCCAAAAAAAGGGACGTAACAAATACTAAGAATCTCTGAAATTCATGTAAATATTTCAAAGATTCTACTTTTCACTCAGTTTGTTGTCAGTAGTGTCATTTTAATTAAAATTGTTGTATTAAATTAAACATTTATGCAAAATAGAGGCATTTTCACTTCTGCTCTCAGACTTTTGAACCCCACTGTAGTAAGTAATCATTAAAAAAATCCTTAATATTCTAACATGATCTAAACGTGGCCTTTTCTTGGTCCTGAGATGATCTTGTCTGACACCTGCTCCTACCTGCATGAGAGTAAAAATGGCCTTTTCCGATGATTTCTCTGGTGCACACCTCTGTATCTTCACTGCATGTGTACTCTAGTATACACTGTAGCTTTTAGTGCAGTGTAGAGCCATGGAAAGTGTCTACGTATTAATTAGGCTGCAGTTTCACTCATTCTGTAACTCCTGTGCAGGTCAGTGTCATCCATCACCTGTTGTTTTGTAGATCTGGGAGCCTCTGAGTCAGCGGTTTAACAGAGTCATTGCACTCGACTTCCTCGGCTTTGGCTTCTCTGACAAACCTGTAAGCTCCACGTTATCATCTCTGACTTATTTACCTATTCATTTTCTTTCTTATTTACTAAAAATTTTACAATCAAGTCATGTTTTTTTAATGCTGTATAATCACTGTGATATTTGTGCTTAAGTTGAAATGAAGTTCATTGTAAATACAGCAAATGGCTGAGGGGGAAATGTTGGTCTATGGATAAATACAAGATGCAAAAATTAGTGATTGATTTTTTTTTTTTTTTTAATGTCAGAGGTGTATGTTTCACTGTGACCTTGACCACTTTGGTTGCTGAAAATAAATGAACACCAGACATTAAATCTCTCCATCATGTTACTGTTTTCATTTCATACTGCATACCTGTCCTACTCTCACATTTCTCATCTTTAGAATTTTCACATGACTGAAGTTGATGGAAATAAAAAGCCATTTCTTTTGCTAATTATTTTTGGAAATTTGATTTCAAATCTTTCAGGATTTTTAAAGGAAATTCAGCTGGTTTGTGTGTTTCAGAGGCTGCACCGGTATTCGGTGTTCGAGCAGGCCGGTGTAGTGGAGGCTTTAATCTCACATCTGGGCCTCGCTGAGCAGAAGATCAACTTGCTGTCACATGACTATGGAGACACTGTAGCACTCGAGCTCCTCTACAGGTGAACTGATGTCTTCTTACATCGCTTACTTACTCATATTAAAGCAAATATGAAGAATTCTGAAAACTGCACTAGAAATGACTGCTTGAAGTAATTAATGAACTGAGGTTGTGTGCAGAAGTTAAACTGAGAGGGAACAGAACTGAGCTACAGTACTATAATCTGTACCCATGGTTGCCAGATTGTTTCAATGGTTTCCAGCCACAAAAATTTTCAAAAGCTGACAAAATTCATGAAAAAACACATCACATCAAAAATCAGCCATGGCTCAGCATTTGAACCACAGTGTGAAATAATACAGCATTCAAGCCCACATGATCTCAGTAATAAACTACTTTTTATTATAGAGGGGGTTTTGTTTGTTTGGATTTTTTTTAACAAAGTTTCGTCTTGTCAGACAATCTGAACAAAGAAACTTCAACTATATAAATAATAAAGAATATATAAAAGCAGCAGCCTACTGATTAAATGTAATATTTTTTTAAATTACATTTCCCCAGGCAATCTGCTTGTTCGATTGGATTTTTATAGGAACTTTATAGGAATTCAGTAATTCTAAAACTAACCCTGTGTAACGTAAACTGAGTCATCTCAAGCGTGAGACCATGCTGAACATTCACAAAATCATATTTCAGAACATTTCCGTAACACCATTGTCTTGTCCCCACGTTGTTGGATAAGGGAAGTGGGGGAAGTAAGAAGTGGGGGGCTCCCCCCTCGCTCGCTCTCGCCTCCTAATTCCTAATATAACCTACAAGTAAAGTAAAAAGGGTTTAGCTTTTAGTAAGGCCTGTTAATCATGTGCATTTCTACAGTCTATAGCTTTTGAAAGAACCAACAACTCTCTTAAACTTGTTTCTGGTCATTTGGTGTTTCGGACACTTTGGATAACTAACATCTATTAAATGTGTAAAAGTCAATGTTGCAGGCTGTGGGCTATCAGAGTGACAATTAGAGCTATTTAAGAGCCACTGAAGAGGCTGCTAGGCTCCTGGTGTGTTTGTCCATGTGGTCTTCAGTAATCTTACTTGCAGTGTTAATACACAGGAGTGACAACAATCGAACTGGACACATGGCCATAAACAGCCTCTGCCTTTCAAACGGAGGTACGCTTCTCTCACTGCGTTTCTCTCACTGCATTTCTCTCACTGTTTCTTTCACTGCATTTCTTTCACTGCGTTTCTCTCACTGCATTTCTCTCTGTTTCACTGCGTTCCTCTCACTGCGTTTCTCTCACTGTTTCTTTCACTGCATTTCTTTCACTGCGTTTCTCTGTTTCACTGCGTTTCTCTCACTGCATTTCTCCCACTGTGTTTCTTTCACTGCATTTCTTTCACTGCGTTTCTCTCTGTTTCACTGCGTTTTTCTCACTGCGTTTCTCTCACTGCATTTCTCTCTTCCACCGCGTTTCTCTCACTGCGTTTCTGTTTCACTGCATTTCTCTCACTGTTTCACTGCGTTTCCTTGACTGCATTTCTGGTTCACTGCGTTCCTCTCACTGCGTTTCTCTCACTGCATTTCTCCCACTGTGTTTCTTTCACTGCATTTCTTTCACTGCGTTTCTCTCTGTTTCACTGCGTTTCTCTCACCGCGTTTCTGTTTCACTGCATTTCTCTCACTGTTTCACTGCATTTCCTTCACTGCATTTCTGTTTCACTGCATTTCTCTCACTGTTTCACTGCGTTTCTCTCACTGCGTTTCTGTTTCACTGCATTTCTCTCACTGAGTTTCTCTCATTGCGTTTCTCTTTCACTGCGTTTCTCTCACTGCGTTTCTCTGTTTAACTGCATTTCTTTCACTGCGTTTCTGTTTCACTGCGTTTTGCTTTTTCACTGCATTTCTCTCGCTGCATTTCTCTCACTGTTTCACTGCATTTCTCACTGTTATACTGCATTTCTCTCACCGCGTTTCTCTGTTTCACTGCATTTCTCTCGCTGTTTCACTGCATTTCTCTCACTGCGTTTCTCTGTTTCACTGCGTTTTTCTCACTGCGTTTCTGTTTCACTGCATTTCTCTCACCGCGTTTCTCTCACTGCGTTTCTCTTTCACTGTTTGTCTCACTGCATTTCTCTGTTTCACTGCATTTCTCTCACTGCATTTCTCTCACTGTTTCACTGCGTTTCTCGCTGTTTCACTGCATTTCTCTGTTTCACTGTGTTTCTCTCACTGTTTCACTGCGTTTCTCACTATGTAATCCATTTATTACTCTCATTACTTCACATCATGTGAAGCGTCCACCATACAAGTCCTTTTGATTGAACTGTTGCTATAGAAACAACAATGAACCTATTAGAACAATCGTATTAATATAAACACGTTACTGCTGTTATACAAATTTAATCAACACCTTCTGACCAATCAGAATCCAGAATTCAACAGCGCTGTGGTGTCATGATATTCATTTCACATGATCATTCCAGGTCTATTCCCTGAGACACATTACCCGAGGTTTCTTCAAAAGGTTAGTCCAAACTCACAGCACTGTTTACTGATTATTATTTAATGAATAGAATGAGCATTTTATCCACTATATTGATGTTTACAGGTCCTGAAGGATTCTGGTTTCATCTCCTCTCTGCTTACCAGACTTATAAACTTCTACATCTTCTCTAAAGGGTGAGTAGAATAGAAAATGTTTTCGAATACACACCAGTGAACGTCAGGAGTTTTAATGCCGTTCGATCTACATTATCAGTGTGTGTCTCTGTGTCTGGCAGGATTGGAGAAGTCTTTGGTCCGTACACACAGCCGACTGAAGCCGAGCTCTGGGACATGTGGACAGGAATCCGCTTTAACGATGGAAACCTGGTGATGGACAGGTGACGATCCAGCTACTGTGACGTTTGTGAAGACTGTACATTCCTGCTGTGACTCTCATGATGCAATGCAATCGGGGACAGTGTGATGTGATAAAGTGGAGTTAGCAAAGCTGATTATTTTCCTCAGACAGCATGTGCTGAAGTGTTTTGTTCCTCTTATACCACAGCACTTTGCCAACTTGACAATTTTATATTCATTAAAGAATGATGTATTTTTTTAATCTGTTTTTAGTTCCATTTAATGTTGTGGAACCTTTTTTATGTTCCAGCACCTGTAACCAGTCCTTCCCTCACCAGCCTTTTTTTTTTTTTTTTTTTTTTTTTTTTTTTTTAATCTCTCTCGAATTTAATAAGACAAAAAAGAGTGCAGCTTGTCATGGTACCAAGAAAACCCACACAGCGTCAACTCCTCTATCCTGAGGATGTCAGAAATGCTCCAGCTTTACCTCTCAAAGCACTGACACTGGAGACTCCTTCCATAAATGTCTCATTAGAGAAAGTTTCATGTCAATGGTTATAGGAGCTCTACCTTTTGCTCTACCTGGATGCTCTACCTTTTGTACAGCATCTGCTATACAAGTCTATACTGTTACTATAAATTAGTGAGCACATGAATATCATCAAAAACCTGTGATTTACAGATGCAATACTGTCAGAGCTGCTGTTTTATGAAATTAGTGAAAACATTCTGACCAATCAGAATCCAGCATTCAGCAGCGCTATGATATAGCTACATATAAAATGATGTCTAAGTAGGTTAGGATGTGCTGCTGTGGTTTGTTTTTTTAAATTACAAAGTTAGAAACAGAATTGTCAATCAAAAAGTTCAGAAGGATGTGGATCTTTCCATAACAAAACAACATTCATTGTTTCCCTGTGTGTCTCCTGTAGCATCCTGCAGTATATTAATGAGAGACTGAAGCATGGAGAGAGATGGGTTGGAGCGCTCACCTCTACACTAACCCCATGTGAGTATGCTGAGAAATAAACAAACCTGCACAGTCAGGAAGCAGAAACACACAGAACAACACACGAGATGATGAGTGGTTTTATACGTGACGTATTTGATTACCTCTGTCCTTTCCCTTAGCTTTGGGAATGCTGTGTGTAGCGCCAGTGTTTAGTCACACTACTGTCCTGTGGAGGCAGAGTACATTCACTGTAACGACTTATTTAGGTTAAGAAGTTTAATCCACTGAAAACCCTTTAAGGAGCCAACTGGCCTCATCTGCACTTCACACACAGGATCTGCGTCTCACCTCACGTACTTTACCTTTGAGTATGCATGTGTGTCTGGTGCAGGGTAGACTGGAGAATTAAAAACAATGAAAAAACCATCTGGATATATTTGGATGCTGTCTGATTAGCATATTACCAAAACACCAAGTGTCCAAATAAGTAGTCGACTGAGTGGCAGATACCGTTGCAGATATTTGCTTTAACTTTTGATCATTCCTGCTGCACTAAACATCCCTCATACACCAGAACTGACCGAGTATGATCAACCCTTCAGAGCACGTGCATATGTGAGCACATTCATGGTTCATGCAAAACCAGTAAGACTAAAGTCAATGGATTTGAAATTTTAAATTTCAGTTCAACTCAGTTTTTACATGGACTACATATTTTCTCTTCAAGATTAGTTATGAAAGTTGCAATGCCAGCACTTTCAAGGTGGCAGCATGCGACTGTCAGGGCAGATAAAACAGGAAGCTTGAGCTTGCAGGCTGATCATCTGATATCTAGTACATCTAGTAAAATGTTTAATATCGGCCTGATCAATCAGCCAGCCACGACTCCGTCATTTGATGGTTTACTTTTTCAATGACCTTTTATAAAATAACAAGAAAACTGAACCTAAACATTTTTTTTACAGTGAAAAGTCAAGAACACTAAAGAACACTGCACCGAGCTTGCACTAAGAACTACAGAAAAAACAGGTGCCTTGTGAAAGACACTTTTGCCCATCATGCACCATGTAACAGAAGGGGCATGGCTTGTGGCAGATAATAGAAAAAATCAACATGGTGCTCCTGAAAACGCAGTTAGAGCAGGTTCATGGTATTCCATACACTGCTTTGGCAGTAGATATTACAGAACACAGGACCTCCTACAAGCTGTAATGATTGTTTGGACTTTGAAAAATAGCTGTCATCACTTTCTTGTGCTCAGCTCTATGGAGTTTTATAGGTGGGGTTAAATGTAAATCAGCTATGTTGTGAGCATGCTTTCTAAATTGAACTTAAACTTGACAGTGAAGAAAATGCCGTTTTAGAAATGTAGGAGGAGTTTTTAGTTCCCACACTGCTGTACTAAAGATCTGATAAAAGGAGGTTCATTTTTGGTTAGGTTAGCATTTAGTTGAATGAAAGCTTTTATTTTCTATAACAGTTTCTGTGTTAAAGTACAACAGGAAGACAGGTGAAGATGTAATAGTCACATTGTTCTTATATAATGTGTATATTCAGATAGTTCACACTCACAATTGCCAAAATGAGATGATCCTTGTTATTTTTTGCTAGACACTACTGTATCACATGGTGAATAGAATATTAGTAGATTTGATACTCGTTATTAACTACTGCCTTGGGCTGTAATAACACTCTTTAACATCAGTGTGGGTTTAGGTAAGAGTTCGGAGATTGATTCCAAACAGATCAGCTTAAACGAGTTTGTTATTTGTTGTATGTAAAATGTGCAGTGAGTTAATGCTGACAAACAAATGTGAAGTAAAATGACCCAGGACGTTTACTCAATTTGCGAAACAAATGAAGTGTGGAGTAACAAACACCTTTTTGCGCTAACCCTGAAGGATACGATACACTACGAGATTCTCTGTTGGCTGGATGTTTAAAAAAAAATAAAAAAATCAGTGAGTTTGGGAAGAACTACATTTCTTTCAGTCACCAGACCTCTTTTTTTTTTTTAAGAAAAAAAATGTCCGTCAGTAGTGGTCTTCTTTGTATTACATCTTGTGTTCAGTAGTTGATTTTGTACTGTTTTTGTACTCCTTTCAGTGCATATGATCTATGGACCGCTCGATCCAGTGAATCCATACCCCCAGTTTATTCATCTCTACCAGTAAGTAAACAAACATCATTAGTCAAAGGCACAAAATTCGACTTAACACCAGATTCATTTCAAATTTATACCACAGTGCTGTTGAATTCTCGAGTCTGATTGGTCAGAAGGTGTTGACTGCAATCACAGGGTTATATTAAGGTGCTTGTTCTAATACGCTATCGTTTCTATAGTAACAGCTTACACAGGGACTTATACGGCGGATGCTCCACATACACGGATTTAAAAAAAATGTGTCTAATTGTTGATATGATGAAATTTGTCTGTAAGGAGACATTTAACGCTTTATGGAAGGAGTCTCCAGTGTCAGCACTGTAACAGTCAGAGGTAAAGGTGTAACCTTTTCCAACATTTTCAGGACAGAGTAGTTTATGCTTTGTGGTTTCTCTCTTTTTTTTGTCTTATTAACATCGTGTAGCTCTAAAAGCTTAAAAAGTATGTTCATTATAAATTAAAAATTGAAATCATTAGCATATTGCTGTGATACTACAAGGGGTTTAAAAAAAAAAAAAAAAAAAAAAAAAAACACTTCAGGATGTCCTGCTATAGCAACAGTAACCCAGCTTCATTACACCACCACATCGTTGATTATTTTTCTACAACAGCACAACACTGTTTTATTCCTTACATAATAAATACGTTGTTCAGCTGACACTTTTTTTTTTTTTTTAAATTTGTTTTTTTAAAAAGCTTTTTTTCCCTGCAGCAAACTGGTTCCAAGGTCGACTATAACGGTTCTGGATGAGCACATCAGCCATTACCCACAGCTCGAGGATCCCACGGGCTTCGCAAACGCCTACCTGAACTTCCTCAACTCTTTCTGAACAGCACCGCTGGTGAAGAGAAATCAGGGCCCAGGGTCATTATTATAATACAGGAATAGTGAGAGGAATGGGATGAGCTATGAAGAACGAGGACTATGAAACACTTGCTCAGATAAATTACAAATTTCTTTTTGGTATTATTGATTTGCAGGTTTTAAAATAATGTTTCTATACTTTGATATTGGCGCTGAACACTTCAGCCCCAGTCCAAAAATAATTGCGCACTGATTATAGTAGGGTGGAATGTCTTAGTGGAAAATCTTATTAATTATGAAAGATATACGTTTGAGATCCTTATGGTGACTAAAGTGATGTTTCAGATTATAAACTGGTTCAAACCCAATTTTTCAGTTTTATGGCACCGTAGGCAGGTCTCAATCTCGTCAGCGAAGATGAATATTTCAAACTATAAAGACAGAAATGATCAGGATCGATAAAGAGAAGTGTGAGGTTCACTATATGACACCACTGTACCTTTTGTATGAGACCATCATCTCAACAAACTAAACCTGTTATTCCTATTTCTATGCTGACATTTTTCCCTCAATATCATGGTATGTCTTTATAAGCTAGCTCTGGATACTGCGACACGCATCTTTGCTACGTTGCACATGAGGGCTGGTCTTACTGGTAGCGCTCTGAAATGGTTAGTGGAAACTGGGTTAATGTTGAATTTAAGCACAATGCCCCAAGAAGTGCATGTAGGTAAAGTGGCTTCGCTCTCTGTCCACTGGGAAACGATGTCTCTGCAGGCACTGATCGTCACCTAAGGCATAATCAGGACACTACGACAGGACTTTCTGACCCTGCCTTGCTTGCTACATGAGCATGGACTGGCAGAGATTAAAATTTAGAAAGCGGTTTAAAGAAATTGTTTCATTAAATAATGTTTCTTTGACTTTTGGACAGGTTCCTAATCCCCTGTGCTTCCTGAGTTGTAGGGGGTGTGTTAGAGAAGAAAAAACACTCAAATGTACATGACGGGGGGTCCTCCAGGACTGGGAACCTGTGAATTAAATCACTGTGAAATGTTTAGTAACAAGAATCATTGTCATTTTTAAAAAAAATCCTGAATCACACCAGCTTAAAATGTATGCAGTACGATGAATTTAAAAAAGTGAATATTTTTGAAAGAGATACTTGTGACGAATCAATAAGCAAATAAATATTGGATAAGCAGGAGTAATAAACAACAAAATGTGCATCCATGTTTGTTTCTTGTTTATTCATCACTGTAAAAGACATTCTGGATTTAACAACGTTGCCCACGAGCCAAATGTGACGGAGACTAAACAGAAATGAAATTAACGTGCTTTCAGCTAATGCACTTCACGTTGAGCTAATATTTTATTTACTTAATTACTGCTGCGTCAGTTTCACCGCTGGATAAACAAAAAGTCGAGAGAGAGAGAGAGATGTACATGGTATACAAACGTTATACAGATGAACTCATACAGGGTGGACCGAGTTTGATTGGCAGGTGATGTCATGACCAGGCTTTGACCGTTCTCTTAACCCACAGAGGCCAGGATGACATCGACAACGTTCTCATCTGCACTTCGCACCGTCACTTGCATGGTAACTCCATCGGCCAGGGCGAGGCGCGCACGCACCAGCACGTCATAACCTCCCCGGAACACGCCTGCACAGAGCACACCACGTAATTAGTGTTTATTACTGCATGAAAGTGATAGATTTAAACTTCCACATTATCTAGACATTAAAGATCATTTCATTAAGAATGACATTCAGAATTAGAACAGAGTTGTGACTTTTGGAAACCGTCAAGGCAAATAAATATACTCTAAGGAAATTAATTCATACCGGCAAGGAAGAGGATGTGAGAGTTCTTGTTTTCGGGGACCTTGTCTGAACGTTCACACGGCTGCATGCCCAGGAAGCTGATAATGTTGTTGACGGCCTCTGTGGAATCACACACAGTAAAGTGGGTGTGAAATAATTCATCTGCTCTCAGTAAAACTATTTGTTGTATCAGTGGTGTGTTTAGTATTATACTTTGTGCAAATGCAACTCTGTATAAAAGTCTGTTCCTTTTGGAAAAACAAACTGGTTACATGATGACACCATTGTATCGGCTTCGCTGTTACTCTGTAGTTCGTCAAAGGTTTCGAGGTCTGATTAAATTACCTACAACAGTAGTCATCATGAGCTAGTTACACTGTGTTCACACTTCTTCTTGTTTCTCAACCACCAGCACACATTTTTAAATAAATGCTGCCAACTGATTTTTTTTTTTTTTGTTCACAGTGGAGCTTCTAAAATTGAAAAAAGTTAAAATTTTCAGAAAAGCAATGTCCTCAAGTGCCTTTTTTTTTTTTTTTAAACCCTCAACCACGAGTGAGGGCAAGTGAGGAAAACAAACATGGAGGACAGAATACTAGTCTTGTTAGTGAGCCAATATGAGGAGATTTACTTCAAGATACTGATTATAATAATAAAGCTAATCTAAAGACCATGCTTAGGCGAGTTAGATAGCCAGTACTAGCTAGGACAAGTGTTGCTATGGTTACAAGGCTCATATTAGCACAAAAAGCATAGCTGTTTCTCCCCCCACAGAAAACAGGCCAAGTGTGAAAGCAGGGCACTGAGCCAATAATGTGGCCACGCCCCTCCAGGTTACCTTCCAGAGTCCTGACCGAAGCCAGAGCGAACGTCTCCTCCTTCTCAAAGTCGGCTCCGACCTCCTCCCACGCTGCACCGAAATTTGGCTTCAGGACTTTCTGGATGTGGTCTGCTACGGTCACTTCTAGATCCTCTAACTAAAATAACAAGTGAGAGAGAGTCAGGAATAGATATAGTGATCACATACATATGAACAGCTTTTTACATGAGTACAAAATGGTTGTCAGAAACAATACGATGTTGAGATCAGCGAACATACCACATATTCGTCATCGTAACCATCATCGTCAGGCTCGCCCGTGTTTGGATCGCAGTCACGCACCAGATATTTCATCGTACAGCTGAATGTGCAGGACACTGAGGCAAAAACCACAGATTGAAATTCAGGACACAGAACTTCATAGAGGCCACCAATAATCACCAGATTAGAAATGCAGTTAATTTATTAGTTTTTGAGCTCCTGGAGATTACTGATGCAATGCATGATCTTAATTAAAGGATTTTATAATAAAAGTAGTCCTGCTCAGATGGTAAGATTTTACTTATGGCTTGGGGAAGTCTGAGAATATTTGTTCTGTTTTTTCCCCCCCTGCTCTCCTGTGGATGGGGTAATATTCTTACTGCAGCACGTAAGAAGTAAACAACTGCTGTGGGGTGGTAACAAAACAAGCCACGGCCTTCTCTAGAATACCAAACATGACAAAGTCGCAATGAGTCACAAGTGGCAGTGAGAAATCCTACACAATTGGAAAAAGAGCTCTATTCAAACTTGTGGCCTCCTATTTAGCCGGTTTTCTAAGCCACCGTCACGTGTGATGCGAGGTGTGGTATATTGCGAATGTTACTGGCTGTTGTGAAAATCACTCAAGCCCTTCGGCATGCCCCCTCCCTGACTTAGGGGAAAAAGGAAACGTCAACATTTTTACTCAAATCACGACTCTCAAGCCATTTCATGGGCACTTATTGTTACACAACTGACTTACTACCCTAGGACTGCAGTGTTGGACACTCTCATAGGAAAATTTGGGCATCCTATCCAAAATCAGTTGAATTCCTTACAAATCACATTATTTCATGCTGGATTAGGATCGATAATCAGCTGTATCATGACATCACTGGACTGTAAGGTCACCTGCTGTGGGGTCGTCGCTCGGCAGGCGGACGAGTGTGTAGCAGGAACCAGGCTGGTTGTAAGGCAGGCTGGGAGCCGGGACGTGATGCACCACTTCATAAGCCTCGGACGGCTCCATTTGCACCAGGACACGCTGCAGGAGCTGGTCGTTCAGTGTGTTGGTGCAATCAAACTGGAACACCAAGTGACCAGCAAATGTGTGTTTGATGCAGCGAACCACGTATTCCGTCTCAGCCTCCGTCAGCTGCACCGGCTCTGACGACTTGAACAGAGGACCGAGACCCTGGAACTCGGGAATGGCGGAGAGTTGCTCTGAGAGAGAGAGAGAGAGAGAGAGAGAGAGAGTGAAATTACACATCCATGTGATCAGACTTTCATTCCCAGATGACCAGATGCAACAACTCTAATAATACAGTGACTTCACATTTACACACTTCATCAAGAGAAAATGCAGACACAAGCCTGACTCAGACGAGACATTCTCATAGTCTCCCCGGTATTCTGCCTAATTTCATTATGGCCAATTTCCACCCACTAGACAGCTCTCCCCTATCACATGACAGCTACCAACCAGGGAGGGCGAAGGCTATTACACGCTTCCTCCGAGGAACGTGACGCCAGCTGACCACATCTTTTCAATCTGCTTGCTCTTGCAGCATCTTTTTGACTTTTTGTCAATCAAAAGCATAAACGCAATGCTTCATTACTCATGTTTTTTTTTCTCTTTTTTAAAAAAATACATTCTCTTATTAAATGTGCATAATTAGCTCATCTTACTTTTCAGTCAAGTTAACCGTGTATAACGTGTACCTGGGCAGCACAGTGAAAGTTTTATTTGCTAAGAACTCTAAGACTAGTTACTGAATTTATAATTTGTTCATCAGAATGATATGTGCCACATCATTATGACGTGTCTGCTTACCTTGGTAAATGTCTTGGCGAGAAGGCGCCAGTTTTTCAGGAGCTTTACTTGTAGCCACTGGTGCGATTTCTGACACAGGATTTTAAAAAATAAAAAAGCATTGTAATTGCATGTAGCATTTTTCCACTGAGATACAAAGAGAAGTTGGAAACTGAATAGACTGAACAGATGATCAGTTTGAAGGTAAAACAGAGGAACAGAAGCACACCTGTCTTCTGCTCTGTGATTGGTGCAGTAGCTAGAGGAACCGTCTTCATGTCGAACGGTTTCTCCGACGGCTCCAGCGTGTACTGATGAAGCGATTTCTCCAGGCCAGGAATGGACACAGACAAACCTGAGCACAAACCATTTTTGTTTCCAATAAAAATGTCTCGTGTTTT
>JAOTRR010000016.1:17249157-17263226 GCA_028570945.1 Gogo arcuatus | reverse complement strand
CACATACACACACACACACACACACATATATATATATAGTAGCATATGGTTTGGCTGCAACGTCTTTAGCAGTGAGAACCTGGGTCATACCATTAAAGATGTACGCAGCGTTCAAAGCCTTCTGTTTCTGCTGTAGGACATTCATGTAGAATGTGGCTCTGTCCCTCACCTCATCATCGCTGTCCATCATGCACCTACACCACACATACGTAAAACAAACTCAGCAACTGCACATATACAGCTGTAAGTACTGCTAATTATGGACATTATATATGTCTAGACAAAAGATGGCTCCTATATCATTAAAATAAATGGAATAATCTCATGTGTATATTGTCCTTATGCACCATACAGCAGGGACTACCTTTGCATCAGGACCAGCACGCTGGGCAGCAGGTCATCGTTCTGTGCTCCAAACTTAGCCAGAGCACTCACAGCAGCTTTACAGCAGAAAAGAGAAAATTATTTTAATTATTTTAATCTGTTTGTTTAACGTTTATTGAAGGAGTCTCCAGTGTCAGTGCTTCGTAACAAGCAGAGGTAAAGCGGTAACTTTAAAATGTCAAAATATTTTCCAACTCTAGGACTGAGAAATTTATCTTTTGCGGTTTCTCGGTAATATGACAAGCTGTGTGACAATTCTTTTGTCTTATTAACTTCAAGAGAGGAAAAAAAAAAGAAGCTGGTGAGAAAACAACTGTTTACAGCTCAGTGCTATAATTTAAGTGACAACAAGAACTAACTTGTTTTGGATGTTCCACAATATTACATGTAATTGTTAAGGGATTAAAAAAATGATATTTCTTTAATAAATTTTTTTCTTTAAAAAATTTAACTGTTGGAAAATTGCTGTGGTGTAAGAAGAAGAAAACACTTCATGACATTCCATTACAGGAAAATAATCAACTTCAGGGCGGTAACGGTAACTCTACATCATCACACCACGCAGTCATTGATTATTTTCCTGTAACAGAGCAACCCCAAGTGTTTTATTCATAACGTAACAAATAAGCTGTTGAACTCTGCAGTCTCCTTTCTGACTACATTTAATTTCACTGGGACGTGCTGTTATACGAAAACAATCAACTTCAGCATGGCGTCAGTAACTTCGCCTTGTTGATTAATTTACTGTAACTGCACCACCCCAAGTGTTTTTTTCCCTTATGTAACGTAGGCTAAATACCTGTGATTACAGCAAGCCATTTTTCATAGCAAACGTTAACAAAAGTCAGTTAATTAAAAACAAGCGAATTATTTTTCCTCCTTTTTCAATTCTTTTTGCTCAAAAACGTAAAATCTCCACATTCCAAGCAAAGCCTCTCAGCCATGTACTCAGTCCATGAGCTTATACTGATGGTGGACAGCAGGTTGAGCTGCTTACCCTATTTTGTTTTCCTTATTTTGTTAAAGCCATTCAAAGTAAACGTGATACATTATTTAATTTTTATTTTTTATTTTTTAATTTTCTGAGGCTGTAAGTCAGAGGAAGACTCACCTGCACGGACCGCCTCGCTCTCGAGCACCACGCGGTTGAATATGAAGCGAATGTATTTGGAAGGCGAGGGGGTGCGAGGGCCCTCTTTCCCCAGCAGGTGCAGGATCTTGGTGGCCAGAACCGTGTGCTCGCAGTCCTCGATAAACTCACACAGGTGAGCCAGACCCGTCTCCTTACTCTCAGGATTCTCTTCAATGATGCTGATGATGCAGTCCACGATAGCACGCTTGTACTCAAAGCCACCCTGCAAGAAACAGATGCATGAACCAGTTAGCAACCTACCTGAACTTTTACATTCATCTTATTTTATTAATAGTGCAAGTTAGCTAAAGCTAGCTGTTTGGAAACTAGCCGTTTTGTGCTGGTGCACAAAAGGGAGCTTTCTGAATTGATGGGAAACGTGATGGACAGGCAAGTACAGACGCTTCCTTCTACAGACTGGTTCAATATTATTCCCTATAAAAATCATTTAAAACTAGTCTTAGTGACTTCTGGTACTCCAATAAATATAACTTTTTTTTTTTGCTTTAAAAGCAAACAAATTACCACAAAGAACTGGATGGATGGATGGATGCTCTGTTTAAAATAAAATCACTAAACCCAGAGTAAATCTAGTTTTAATCTAGTTTTCTGATGTTTACAAAAGGAGAAGTCACGCAGAATTCATGAAGTCTATTTCCAAAGTAATGCCTGAATATTTAGCTCATGATGACAATATGGATAAGGCATTTGAATTTGATGGCCGTCTCTTTATTTGAGCCAGAAACAGCCCCCGTCCGACAATCGGCTACAAACGCTTGTTGTCAAACACATTATGAGTCTGTCAGTGCCAAAAACAAGTGGTTTATTTTGACGCGGATGTTTGCCCCATAGAATTACTTTGTATAGTCATTTTGCGGTTGCCAGTTATAGCGTTCAAACTCAATACTGGACCAATTTCAATCATTTTTGTCCCTAGTAAATATTTGGACCCGAAGAGATGGGAAAATAGAGCCCAGGTTAAAAAATCCTGGAATTTTCCTCTAAGTCTCAAATGATGCGTATTTAAACTTCCAGTGAACCACAAGGGCTGCTAGAGCGAAACTTTGCACACCCCATGATTTTCAGTGGGAGAGGGAAATAAAGTTTTACAATTTAACCATTAAAAAAAAAAAGCATAAAATTTTGAAAAACTGAAAAGTAACTGTACTCTGTGACAAGACAATCCAAACAATACCATATTTTTTGTCATATAAATGTTTTATCTTACACAGAACTGGTGACCTCTAATGGCAAGGTAACAAACAAACACAAAGGGTGTACAAACTTTTGCATGCTGAACTGCTATTGAGTAACAAACTACTCAGCCCATAATCCCCTGTAACTTACATCATCTCTGAGCATGTTAGACAAGAAGTTCATCATCACACTGTGCTTTCTGGGGTACTTCTGGCACAGGGCACTGATAGCTTGGACTACCACCACCTGGGAGAAAAACACACACACATTAAACACATTAAAACACCTCATTAAGAAATAACACACTGACATATGTTTACGATTTCCCAACTTATGGACCTTGAACTCATCAGAGATCTCTGAGACGAAGGAAGAGATCTGTTTCATGAGCCGGTCCACGCTGCTCTCACTGCCTGTCTTCAGCAGTGTGGTGATGGCCAGAGTAGCAATGCTACGGTTCGAATCAGTGATCAGGTTCTCCAGGTCCAGGTTACAAGCAGTCACTGCAGATGGGTGCTTCATCGCCACCTAGTGGACACCGGGAGAGTGACAGTGATCACAAAAAACAGGACAGGATCCTGCATGTGACTTGCACACCTGGCAAATGTTTCATCGGTTTAAGTGAAAAGTCTATCGTAAGACCATGCATTGAGAGTAGTTTAAAACTAACATGATGTAGAACTTCAGCTGCTAGGTCTGTTAACCTAGTAGGTCTGATAACTAGCAGTGTGCAAAGTGATCGTAGATCAAACAAACAGGAAGTACTACATCCACGAACGACATGCAGTGAAGTCGATGCCCAGGAATCCAAATCAGTCACGTCATATTCTCGTCAATAACTGAGACAGTGGCAGATAGCAACAAATGTCTGTGTCCTAAGTGGTAGTGGAGATCTCTGATCCTCACTATATTTTAATTTAAAAACACATGGTAAAAAAGAAAAAAATAGCTCGAGTCTGCTATGAACTAGTCGATGTATTTACTCAGAAGAGATGTGAAAATCAATCAGAGCATCAATGTGCTTAACACTGAGCTCTATACTGACATTTGCTGGACAATACAAATTCCCACACCACTCCCATGTCAACTGAATGTAAAAAGTAAGCTTTTATAGAGGAGATTTGCTTTATCTTTGCTCGTTTGCAGATGACATTCTACAACACGCACACTGAAGGCCTGACCAGACCAGGGGAGGGGGGAAAAAAACTGTTCCTGCTCTGTTTTATTTGTAAAAGGGGGGGGGGGGGGGCTTTACAATACAGTGTCTAAAAGTAAATAAAAATTGATAAAATCTAAAAGCTGAGGTTCTGCTGAAAACAACGATACCAAACACTTGTGTATTTAAAACAAACATATGTAAGGTGGTATAATACTAAAGCTATGGCAAAACATTATTTAAAAAAAAAACAAAAAAACCCTACACCCACCCACCACCCTTAAGCTCCAAAGGGTTAAACACCATATAAATTCCACTAATAAGCCTCAATACGGCAATAGAAATACCCTTGTAACTCATAATTATTTACATTGTATAGCAGACTATATAAATTCCATCAACATTAATTTTCTACCATTAACAGAACAACAATGATAGAAAAATACTAAAGCAAATGACTGTAGTAGCAAACTACTACTACTACTACTATTATTTAAATCAAACACTAGTAAGGCCTTTGGACTTGTAGGTAATGTAACGCTATACTTATTTTGTCCACTAGAGGGCATTAAAATAATAAAGTAAAATTCCATTCACAATGCGAAAAAGAAATCCAAATAAATATTTATGTAAATAGTTCAGTTGTGTATCACTCGCGTTTTAAAGTTAAGACTTATTTCAGTTGCTTAACTTCATGAATAATTTGTATTGTGACAGAAGTGTTTTAATTCCAGGTTTAATCATTAATAAGTTATTCATTTTACTTTCCAAAATGATCTATAATTAAATGAAATTAATTAAAGTCCTGAATGCTGTCCTGACTTGAGGAACATTGTTCTATATTAATACAAGAAAAGAATATTATCTGAAACGACGATGGTAGTGATGATATCATGAAAAATTAGCACTACCACATAAACGTGAGAAAATATCAGGCATGGAAACAGACTCACTTTATTGAGGGTCCTCACAGCTGCATAACGTAGTGCTGCTTTCGGTGAACTGCAGAAGAGCTGGAGCACTGAGGAGGACAAGCCAACAATATGTACATCAATCAGTAAATGTTCACACACACGGAAGCCTGTTTCCACCACCACAATAATGAGAAGGTTTCTCATAATGACTTCATATCTCATAATAATGAGATAATTTTCTTATAATTATGGTTTTCTATCTTGGAAACGGGCTTCCATGTACACACGCACACACGCAGAGAGATATGGAAAAAATCAGAAACCAACCAGACACAGCAGGGGCGAGCTCTCGGGCGGTGCAGTTGGGCATGTGGACGATGGCCGAGGCTGCTTCATACACCACCATCTCATGTTTATTCCTCAAACAGCTCTCGATGAAGTCAAACAGTGGGCTGTCATGTCTGTAAGAGGACACACAGGCATGCAGAAACTCGAACAGTGATGGATAAACCTCCTCTGAATCCTAATAACATGATGGGGGGGAACCTTGCTCTTCTTTCCCATAGTTCTTCTCTATGATTATTTTTTATACGTAGCTAAAATCATCAAACAATGACATTCATTTAAAAAGACACAAAGGGCACAAACTTATGCATTAGTATGTAACAGTATAATAGATAGTATGATGACCTGTATAACGTAACTGCACTATATACTAAAGACGTTGAACTACAAGATCCTGAACAATGTAACGACTCCAAACATGAACTTTAAAAGTTCTGCCTGTGTATTAACATGAAACCATCATGTACCCTCCTTCAGTCTCCTCCAGCAGCTTACTGGCGATGCGTATCAGCATGCAGTAGGCAAACGGAGACTTGAGGCCTGACTTAGTGAACTTATTGAGCATCTTTGTGACGGCGAGGCGGTCATTCTTCCTCAGGTGATAGAGCAAGCCCAGGGCGTGGTACTGTAAATCAAAGTGGAAATTATAACGTTTTTTTAAACAAAAAACAAACAAACAAAATCGATCAGCTTTATTAATAAATCTAATGAAGTGTTACACCAACCTGCACCATGATGTTATCACTGGACGCTGCTTCCTGAGCTTCATTAACCCAACGCTTTACTACATCATAGCTCATCTTCACCATGTGCTAAAGGGAAACAAAACACACAACCACAGTGAGCACGAATTAAGACATCGCAATGTTACTATGTTACTACAGTCCACATTAAATCAGGAAGTCGTCCTGACCAGAGAAGAGACGAGAGCAGAGCTGGACACACTGGGCACTTTGTCCACTATGGCCTGCTTCATGTATCGCTCGATGGCTTGCAGCATGGTGGTCTAGAAGACAAAGGAATACAAGAGAGTCATGACTCCGACACCAGATCAGCAAAACACAATTTCTTTCCTTCATCTTTAAAAAAAACCAAAAAAACACCCCTCAGCTTGGTTTCAGCATTGAGATGCTGCTGGTTTTAACCCAAGAGCCGGTGATTTCAGAGGCACAGCCCCAGGGGCTGTTAATTCATCACCATAACAGCAAAAAGTTACTTTCATAATAACCATTAAATCTAGATGTGAACATGGTGGGGAATTTTTATTTAAATAAAGATACAGATAAACAAACAAAGAAATACATTTCTATTTATTTAAGAACAGAGTGTCAGGGTGTTTGGTAAATTTAATATATTCTTAATGCCACTTTAGTGGAAACTGACTGTAGTTATTTGGCAGCAAACAAACAAACCAGCAAACATTTTAAATCAATAATTAAAGAAATAAATTAACAAAAAAAACAAGAGCGAGAGGTTCAGGATGCCTGGTAAATTAAATACATTTCCAGTGCTACTGTACGTCTTTGGAAATTGACTATAGTTATTTGACAGCAAACATACATTTCAATAAATACACAAAAACATACTAATAAACAAACACGTTTTTTTTTTTATTAAGTGAATCAGGGTCTTTTAAACGTAATATATTTCCAATGCTACTTCTTTGACATTATCGTTCTTTGACAACAAACTTACAAACATTTTTAACTAAACAAACAATTTTTTAAAAATTATTAAATAGCCTTCTTCCTTTTAAAATCAATAAATTGATAAATAGATAAATAAATATATAAGGGTCAGGATGCCTGGTAAAATAAATATATTTGCAGTGCTGCTGTACTTCTTTGGAAATGTACTATAGTTATTTGACTGCAAACAAACATTTTTAAATAAATATATAAACAAAGCATACATACTAATAAACAAATACATATTTTTAAAAAACTGAATCAGGGTGTCTCTTAAATGTAATATATTTCCAATGCTACTTCTTTGACTTTGTAGTTATTTGATGGCAAACTTACAAACGTTTTTAACTAAACATACATACATATTTATTTTTAAAGAGGGTCAGGGTGTATGGTAAACTTAATATATTTTCAATACTATTTTGCAGACTGACGAGTTATTTGACAGCAAACACAAAGAATTTAAAGAAACTTCATCTTAAATAATATGTACTGTATCTAAAAGGTGTAAAACACCATCTAAGACTATGTAAACTTGAATACATTTGATTTGTGATTGCATTTAATTGAAGCACTAAGGCCTTTAATATACAAGGTTATTTTATTTTTTTAAGAGCTTGTAATATTTGTGGAATACCGTTATTGCATAAACTTAATTTAAGGATTGAAAAGACAAAAAAATAAATAAATACATAAAAACAATGTGTCATCTTACACACTACTGTTGTCTATATAGATCTGAGTGATGTGTAGATAGTGTAATGTGTAAAATTATGTTCTTATAAGCCACAGGTATGACTTGTGAAAACTTTAACAGTATGTTATTTTTACGTTATGCATCATTAAACTCCCACAATCAAAAAGTTCAATGGTTTCCTGAATGATCACAGACTCTACATCAGTGGAAAAAGATGTGTGAAAGACAGCAATTGGGTAGAGTTTAAAAATAAATAAATAAAAACCTACACTGAATAACGTGAGAGAAATCGCTGACGAATTAATGCATAAAAAAAATGCATTGCACTCACATCAGTGATCCTGCAGAGAGCTCTGATGGCAGGGCCTCTGTACACATCCTCTTTACCAGTCATGTCTTTGGTCAGACTAACACACACACACACACACACACACACACACACACACAAAACAAGCCTGATGAGCGTAAAGTTCTTAGCAGTGAATGCACATCATGTGACCGGGTGATGAGAGAACCCAAGAGATCGTCACCTGCTCGTAACGATGATGACGTCCTCAGAGATGTTTGCCATCTCCTTGATGGTTAGGTAGCACATCCTTCGCAGTGTTTGCTACACAGACAAAATAAAAAAGTGATTATTATTTTTATTTTATTAAAAACGTGACTGAAAGTTTAATGCCATGTTGAAAATATGTAGATGTTTACATCATTTGACTGGAAGAGCCTGGTCATGGCGAAGAAGGCTTCAGTAGCCTCCGTGGTTCCAAAGTGCTCACCCTGGAGAGAGGAAAAAAAAAATCAGAGTGCATAAAACACAAGACAAAAAGAACAAGAGTGGAATAAAATGGATGCATCAGTGAGGAGAAATTAGTGACCTGGTTAAGCAGGTAGATGATTTTTGTCAGGATGTGGAGGCATCTTCGTGGGTTGATGGGTGTCTCGTTGAAGATGCGAGCCTTGAAAGGAGAGGGAAAAAAAGATATCAATATCAGAGCTCTGAGCGACTCCCTGCAACCTGCAAGATATGCAAAAATCCACAGCCATGATGCATTTTAGGACGAGTTGTTTGCCGGGTCCACTTATCGGTCAGAGCAACACACACACACACACACACACACACACACACACACACATCACTAAAGATGTCAAATGATCGGATAATACAGCAATATGTAAATATGTTAAATCCAACCTGGTACCAATCCAGCGTTTGAGTCTGAGATGCACAATTATTACAACTCAAACATCCATACAGTAAGTCACAAAACTCAACTCAAACACTTGATATTACACAAAAGACTAATTCAACAACTCAAACACACCAAAGCTCCCAAGTCAAAAGCCCAAACTCGACAACTTCAAACTCTGATCCAACAACTCAAAAACACAACTCAAAAACTCTAAACTAAAAACTAATCCAACAACTCAAAAACAACTACAAAACTCAGTATAACACAAAAAACTAATCCAGCAACTCAAAAACACCACATTCAACAAGTCAAACACCAAAGCTCACAATTCAAAAACCTGATTTAACTCCTCAAACTCTGATCCAACAACTTAAAAACACACTCGCCAAATCAAAAACTCAGTATAACACAAACACGAAATCCAACAAGTCAAAATAACAAAAAACTAACTCCAGGTTTAACACCTTAAACACCAAATCCACCTACTTAAACAGCTTTAAAAAAAAACCAAACTCAAAACCTCAAAAAACGTGATACAACTCAAACCCAACTCCAAACACTGAAAGACACCAAATCCATCAACTCAAAAACACTAATCCAACAACTCAAAAACGTGATCCAGCAACTCTAACAACTCAAACACCAATTCCAAAACAAACACCAAACCCAGCAACTCAAATCCTAATCCCACAACACAAGCAGCGAACCGACAGCACTGGACTGTCAGTATATTAACAAAATAGTCTGTTAAAAACATCAGATCACTCTGCCACACACTATCGGATCTATACCTAGCACCATATAATTTATAAAAGATTAGATTCAGTGCGGCTTTTTTTCTGTTCACACTGGGATCATGTAAAAGACAGATGTGTGACAGATGTGAGGGAAGAGCCTGGATGTGTCTCTTTCTCCTCTCACCTCCTGCAGGACAGCACTCTTCTCCAGATGCTGAAACGGGTTGGAGCCACTTCCTGTGAACAAACACATGATAAATAAGAGTTAATCACCATCACCGTGCAGTGTGAGACTGGATATTTAATAAACAACTATAGACCCTGATGAGGCTGAAATATCACAGGACCACTGTATACCTTAAAGACCTGGCTGGATTACGTGTCAAACCACCAACAAAAACAACTTTATACTATTTTCATACACTGGGTGGAAGAATTAAAAATAAAAGTAAAAAAAGATTAAGATAGACTCTAACACAGATTATAGATAATGAATTAACCCAGTCAAAGTGTATGACAAATAAATTAGCCAGTTGTGATTATGCTAACTAGCCAGACACAAAACAAAGACTTGCAGAGCACTTATTTCGGCATACTGTTATATAAAAGCGCATAAAGCATTAAAATGATTCATATTTAAATCCTGAAGCAGGTGTTATGTCATTAAAAAAATGTTAGCTAACTAGCTAGACTAGCAATGCACTGCCAAAGGAGAGCTAAGCTAACAACTAACACACATATTACCGTTTATTTCAATCAACGGCACGAAATGACATGAGACAAAACAAATTAAATAAATTCTTACCCGCCTCCTCGTCCTTTTTATCAAATTTCTTTATCATTTTAAGGAATGCTTTGGATAATAAGAGCGAGGGCTGAGTTACACTTTCTACCGTACACACATCCGAGTCTCAGCTCCACGTCAGCTTCCGGAACGAAGGCACTCTGAGGCCCAAAATGGCGGCCGGCGGCTTGTCCTTCAAAATAAAAGTCTCAAATAAAAGTTCCTTGGTAAAAAATACTACTAATAATAAATAAATCAGAAAAATCTAAATAAATGAAATATTTTTAATGACTCACGAAATTACAGAGCCCCTTAATGGTCATGGTGAGGATTTTTTCCCCCTTTGGAGCTTCTTTTGCTTCACCGTGCAACATTTTTGCGTTCCTTCGCAATACTTTTGCATCATCTCACAATAACGGTTAGAGTTAGGCTTAGCGTTAGGGTTCATGCTAAAGTATTGTGAGGGAACGCTAAAGTATTGCAAGGGGATGCAAAAAGTATTGTAAGGGAACTCAAAATTTGAGTCAATTGCAGAGTGGTGCCCTTTCGACTATTTTAGTCTTTAGCTTCTCATGATGGTGGATATGATGAATACGGAATGGGATGGAGAATGCAAGAAGGATGGCCATCAAGTGAAGAACCTACGGCCCATTAAGGGCTAAGGCATGCTGAACCTGAACCTGAAACATTTACCTCAGTTCTAGCCATTGTTAGCAATACCAGTTGATAACAACGCATTACGCTGTATTTTGTGCCTACAAACACCGTAGCCACAGATAGAAGTTGGACAGTACTGTGTGTACGACTGATTTAATGAGACACAAATAAGACAGAAGTGCTAATAAACAGCATATTATTACAGCTTTCACTACTGTTGATGTGCGGAGCTGCCATCTTGGATTTTGAGAAAACAATTTGTGTTTGCGAGGTTCCTCTGACTTTCTGAGTCGGAAATTTGACTTCAGGGGTGTTCCAATTGATATTTCTGACTGGGAACTCAGAAATCCCAACTTCCCAGAATGCACCAGTAGCTCAAAAAAATAAATCCCCACCAAGACCCTTAGGGGGCTTCATACAAAATATACTGACAAAAACACCAAACTGGATATTCTTGCACATTATACCACAGTGCTACTGAATTCTCAGTTCCGACTGGTTGATTAATTTTAATAACAGCAGCTGCAAATCACAGGTTTATATTAATGTAGTCATTCTAATATGTTATCGTTTCTATAGTAACAACATTCACAGGGACTTGTATGGCTGATGTGCCACATAATCTAAGTCAAAAATAAACAGAAAAAAAAAAAACCATGTTGCTATTTAACAGTTAAAAGGGTGTGTAATTGTTGTAATTGTGTAATTTAACATTTATGAAAGGAGTCTCCAGTGTCAGCATTTTGTAACAGTCAGTAATGATGCTTACGAAATTTCTATTCATCAGCTTGGGGTAATCTTCTCAACTACCCGTTCTCTACTTTTGAAATTGTTTATTTGCTTTAGATCAGTTAATAGACAGAGTACTAGGTTAAATCTATAACACTGACCACACTAATCACTGTTTTTTAGAAGGTAATCATCAGTGTTACAGTTATCATTAACGTTAGCCAGTTAGCTTGTTGCTAAACTACTCACTATTGTCTGCTGTTGTTGCTGCGCTGCAATTTCAGTACAAAATGTTGCATGAATGTTTGAAGTTCACTATAGTAGAACAGAACCAAAAGACTCTCAGGCCTGTAACTGTAAAAGTACAGTTAAAATAGCTTTTTATGAGCTTTATGCGCTCAACAAAAGGCATGCTTTCGTACAGGCATCCATGTTTTTATTTTTCAAGTTGGATGTTATTCAAACTTTCAATGTACCTCTTACAAGGCTCCACAAACGCAGGATTAGTTTTCCACCATGGGAAAGTTTTCAGTACAGATGCATTATGCTTCATACCTTCTTCATGGATGTTCCACAACATTAAATATAATATAAATGGTTAAACGGTATGATGTTTCTTTCATTAATAAATATTAAAGGAATAAAACACTATAAGGTATATAGTGTTTATATATACCTTATATATAAGGTATAAAAGGAATAAAACACTCTGGGATGTGCTATTATAGGAAAATAATGAACTTCTGTTGCTGATTATTTTCCTATAACAACACAACCCCAAGCGTTTCATTCCTTAGGTTTTAAATGAGGTTATCTATGTGTCATGTGCTTAATTCACTTTCCTTTTCAGTTCACTTTAAGCCTTTATATGGGCCACATTTGAGTTCATACACACTTTCTCTTAAACATTTAAACATTGATTTAAGTCATTATTATTCTAGTGTTGTAGGTATTTTATCCAAATCCTCTGAACACTAGAAACTGCCAAGGAACATGAAGCCAGTATAATAAGTTGATTATGAGAATATTTACCCATTAGGTGATTTATTCAGTGATCTAATTGTATTGGCTATTTAGTATTTAATTAAGATACCTATCAACTGGCATAACAGTCTAAATGATCAGAAATAAAGCAGGACAAGTAGTGTCAAATAACAAAATAAGAGCATGCAGGACACACAGAAAACAGACAAAAAGTTTGTGAAAGAGTATAATTAACCACTAACAGTTAACAGTTTTGAGTAAACAAAACATTAGTACAATTGTTTATTGCATAATTTTATTCAATCTCAGAAAAAAGGGAACTTAACTGTAGCTTCCTGTATGGCTGTGGTGGTGGATGCACCTTTTGCACCTTTAGTGTGTATCTTTTACCTAGAAATGTGCCTGCAGTGAACATTTACTGCTTTATTCTTAAAAACATATTCTAGTCAATTGTTATTTTTATCACTATGCTCACATTTCCAGGTGAAAGATACATAGTAAAGGTATAAAAGTTGCACATTTGAGGTTACAACCCACGTAAACATACAGTTTAGTAATACCTGTTTCTGAGAGTGTAGTGCTATTTAATGTAAGGACATGACGTCTGAATGATCATTATAGGCTTTTAATAAATATTTTAATAATGGACTTCCTTCAAATATTAGTGTTTTCACATACAGATTACATCCAAATAAATAAAGACTTTTTTTTAAAACTTGGATTTAATTTCATCCACGTGCTTGACCATAAAGCGGATACGTTTAGTGTTCCGCTTAAAGACACATCACATTTTCTAGATAAAGAGCCCTAAAGAACCAAAAAGAAGACAAAAATCTGAACATGTAGGCTATATAAAAGTGTATAACGCTTGCTAGGTTGCAAATGAATGCTCCATGTGGTTTTACAAGCTTTCAGACTTTCAAGAATTACTTTCCAAGTGGGATTTATGGGACCGTAGAGATCTGATTGAATCCTGGACTGGTACTGAAGGATCTATAGGTTAGTTGGAGAAGTTAATCTAGCTGGTGCACTTCTCCTTAATCATTAAAGTGAAGGTGAGAAAAGCATCACTTGAAGATCTTTAGAATAAACAATTGCACATGACTTCAGCTCAGTAAAATCTTTATTGCCCAGACACAACAGTACAGAATTTTTCAGTTAAGAACCAAACTGTTTCACAGCATTATCAAATACAGTGCATACTATTATACAAGTACCCTAGCATTGGGTTTAGGATGTAACCTTGGTTCTCCTGTGCCTTGTCCACCATGCAGTATATAGAAACTAACAAATGAACAGGTTCTGTGTCTTTACAGCAAAAATAAACGGTACATTCTTAAATACTTAATGTGAATAAAGCTTAATTTTGCTTAATATACAGTACCAGTCAAAAGTTTGTACACCCCTACTCATTCATAGTTTTTTCTGTATTTGGACTATTTTCTACATTGTAGAACAATACTGAAGACATCAAA
>JAOTRR010000016.1:17166694-17177037 GCA_028570945.1 Gogo arcuatus | reverse complement strand
AGTAAAATATAATAGCCAATTAACTAAAATATTCCTTTTATTAAAAATGAAAAAAGGTAATAAAAATAGGCCTTTCCTTAATCAACTTTTAAACATTTTTACTACCTTAATTTTCCTCTCTTTCCTTTAATTTTCAGCAGTCTGTAAAAAGAGAGCTCTGATATCTTGTTAAATCTGTGTTTTTTAATGTTTTCATGGAATTACAGCTGTGTTACTTCCGCCTAAGCTGAAGTCCTGCTATTGTACCTGATTGCGCACTTTGCTGTCTAAACACAATTACAATTAGGAAAAACTAAGAGATTATGCAGCCTGATAATCACAATTCATTTTTTATTTCATCGATTTGAATCGTCATAAATTTGTATTGCAATTTATCATCACACGACATATCATTACATGCCTAACAGACATCCGTCGATAAACTAATCTAATCCGAACAGGGCTATTTTTACAGCTGAACTGATGTTAAAATATTGTACTCCCAAATAGAACAAATTTTTAAAAAATTCATACTTTAAAGTTTAATCCAAACCTTCCACAAATCAAAATTCAAACTTTCCACAATTTTTCTTTCTAAACAGAAACACTGCCGTTTTGTTAGAAAACCTACGCATCTTGATACGCATCATGTACAGAGGAAACGAAATAGCTAATGTATGATGATAAGATATCTTTTTCTAAATCATCCACCTGCAAGATCAGAGAAGTATACTCTTCGTTGTCGGAATAAGATAATGGCCTCATATATAATTAATTCTGTTTTATTTATATAGCGCTTGCTATACAAGGAAAGAGAGTATTCTGGTGCTGGTGTGGTATGTTTCAGCTCGTGACCCGCCCCCTAGTGGAGGTACGCAGGTGAACATGTAAGTGATGCCACTTGCATTAGCTACAGTATTTACAGAGTAGAGTATAACCACGACAGGTGAACAGAGCTGTGTTTAAGGTGAGGCGAGGCAAGGTGAGGCGAGGCAAGATACTCACGCTGGTGACCCGCCGGTAGATTTGCGCTGGGTTCTGACACTCGGAGTACGGGTACTCTGAGGTAGCCATCTCCAGCATGCACATCCCAAAGGCGTACACGTCCACCGATTCGTCATACTTCTCCTCATACATCTCAGGCGCCATGAACTCAGGGGTACCTTAAATCAAAAGAACCATTCAGAACTCTGAAACTAGCACTTTTACTCACCCAGCAGGGCCAAGGAAGGGAGAGGAGTCAGAATGATCCTGTTTCCTGCTCTGCATCTCCCTGAGAGGAAAGAGAGAGGGGAGCAGAAGGGAGGAAAACAGATAAAAAAAAAAGGGGGAGAGGTGGTTCAATCTCAATTATTAAGCAAGGAAAGAACTCCGTTTTTTGTTTTTCCCCTGTGCTAGACCTTTTGCTTTTATCATAGAGATGCTAGTGTACTGAGAAAGCTGCCAGATTTTTAGGCATCAGATAAAAACCATATTGACAAAATTAAGTGCCCAAGTTAAGATCGGTGTGACCTTAGATGTGCGTTTCATACATTTTGATATGAACATCATAAAAAGCATAAAAAAAATAACCTCTCACCTTTGATTTCGACTGTTATGAGGAAAAATAACAGTCGAATCTCTCTCACCTCTTCGTACAATCTCCTTCATTATAATGCATATATCAATTCACTTCATTATAGTGCAATAGTGTGTATATACATATATACTCTGTATACTGAATGCATATTCAGTGTATAATTGAGTGCATATTCTGTATATATTCTGCAGAGTATTCCACTTACATTTTATTTTTACTTTTTATTCTATTCTATTTTTGCCCTTTTCGTTTTACTGCTTTACCTTTATATACACTGCTTTCGGAGCATTGCACTAAGCACTTAACTGTTCAAGCGCCAACCACCAAAGCAAATTCCTTGTATGTGAGAACGTACTTGGCAATAAACTTGATTCTGATTTCACTGCATGTTGTACTACGTATGATTGTGTATGTGACAAATAAAATCTGAATTTGAAAATAAGAGAAAAGCACAGGGCAATGCAAATCATTCTGTGAACCAGGTAAGTTTGATAAAAGAAAAGGTCTCACACAGGAAGAAAAAAGAAGTTTATTCCATTTAATTTCAATTTTTCAAACCTGTGGGCATGTTAACTTACCAGTGCCATGTTAGAGTATACTTACTGTCTGAACTGCAGTACATTAAATAATCCATACAGCACAGTGACGACACTTGTGCTTAAAGTCCTACAATTCCTACAATGAAGCAAAACACACGCCGAAGAGAGGAAGAAAATGAAATAAAATAAGACATGAAGTGCGGGTAGCTTCAAAGAAAGAAATCACAGTGTCTTAAACAAAAGTGATGACGAAGAGAAAAGTTCTTCAACAACATTAAAATATTTTATCCGTTACAATCCACAGTTCTCCAACGCAAAGTGTCACTTTTGATTAGCCATGAGAGAAATCCCACGCAGCTGAAACACTAGCACCGACTGCATAATGTGGCCAGGATGAAATTATAAACTTCAACGTGCCACCTTTTATGGAAATTTAAAGTGCTTTCATTAGGGTGCTTTACAAGCCAATTAGCTGTTCGTTGTGCTTGTTATTGTTTTCAGCAGGAAAGCAGAACTAAAAGGTGTTTTACTGCAATTAAAAAGAAATCAATAAAGCCTCCAGATTCTCCACTCGGCTTCCAGGAAAAACTGTGGTGTTGCCGCAAAACTCAAAGCTGCAAAGAACCCCATGTTCACTATTACACTCTGACGTTTTAACATTGCAGTCATACAACACAAAGCGAAAAGTGAGAAAGGGATAAAACGGTAAAATCTAGGCCGTACCTATAACACTCTTAGCAAAAGAAGAGCACTTTAGAGTAGCCAGGCCCAGGTCGCCGATCTTTACAGAGCCGGTGGGACCCGTGATGAAGATGTTGTCGCACTTCAGGTCCCGATGGATGATGGGAGGAGTCCTGGTGTGGAGGAAGTGAAGGCCCTTCAGGATCTGACGGCACCAGCTTCTCAGGACCTTGATCTTCATCACCTTAAATCGCTTCAGGTACCTGCACACATCACAAGAACATATTACAACTCGGACTGTAGTTTTAATGAATATTAAAGGGTATATTTAAATTGTTAACATGGACTTACACTGCACTGAGAGTATGAAATCTGTATCATTTGAGTTTTTCAGTACAGCAGAGAAAACACAAACACTCATTTATATGCTATTTAAAATCACAGACTTTATTTAGGTCGAGTGAGACAATCATTCCAATAACTCATAGCTGAAACGAGCAACGGTGTCAAACAAGATGAATCTGATCACCACAATGGCGGACAATCAACATACGGTATAAGCGACATTGATGACAGGGTCCCAAATTATGGAAAAGATTCCATATCAGTGCAAAACAACTATAGAAAAAAAAATATGAAACGCATAATCAAGTGATAAAGGCAATGCAAATAAAGGTTTTGCTTTTCAGTGTGTAATGTTTTCTGCATGTTGCTAATGAAAAGCAATATCTCTTCTTAAGAGACATAATATCTCTTCTTAAGGCCACAGCTCTGGGGAGAAAACTATTCATGTGTGGTGGCGTGTTGGCTTTGATAGCACTGAGACTTCCACCAGCTGGAAGCACGTGGAATAACCGATTAAGAGGACCTTTTAGAAATTCAACTGCACCAGTTAACTGGATCAATCCCAGTTTCCACTGGGAAAATAGCTGTACAAGTGTGATTAATGAGCAGTGGTCCGTAATGTGACTGTGGTAAACCAAATATCAGTAGAAAACGCACAGCTACCTCAAACTCAATACAGTATAAACTATTAAACTGTGTCTGCGCAACTAATAGTAGTAAAATTACACGTATAAAAGTGCTTATTTAAGTGCACGTATTTACAGCTATATGCCATTTTATTCCCTCAAATAATCCACACTTCGCAACAGCTGATGCTGAAGGGGTTAAAATAAGCTCAGAGAGGTTTATAGCGTGCTTGTTAAATACCCTATAAAACCCATTTAAACTATTTCAAAAGCCCATAGCTAATCAGTGTATACACATGGGATAAGAGATAAGTGCCGAGAGAGCAACTGTGATATTATTTAACATGGAAGGGTGGAGTCAGGCTGCAGCATGCAGCTGTAATTAAAATGTGAGGGGCTTTTTATGTTAATATTAGGTATGAATTTTTGATCAACCGTCACACATAACTGTCACTTTTTACAAACAAACATAGCAGTGTAATAATGTACGCACTTATTTATGCATGTAATGCAGTTACACTGTTTGAAAAGCACCAGGGGTCGCAATCTGTGCAACCCATAGAGTTAAAGTATATAGAGAGCACACTGGTCACCTGATCGTGTTCTTTTGTGGAGAGCCTACGAGATCTCCTCTTGTGAAGTCCGATAGCCTGATAGCTCCAGACTGCAACGACCAAACACGCTTTATACATTATATGGTTACATGACCACATTATAACAGTTAAAAAGAGCTTTTCGGTAGCTTTCAAACACCACCACAAAGGCTGTGGAAATCGGCCATTTTAGCCAACTTTGGAGCTCTATTTCTATTATGGTGAACCTGTAGTACATTTTGTTTACAATATTAAACCTTCGTTCATAGCAGTTTTTAATTTATTTCATTTTATACAGACAAAAATGCACATTGTTTTGCATGGTTTATGATTCAGAAATAAAAAAAAAGGAGTCTTTTCAGTCAGTTTTTCCTTCATTCAAGTTTTGTGCAAAATATTCTGAGAACCGTATCAAATCAAATCGTGACGGGAGTGTAATGTTACACTCCTAGAATTTACTAATGAGTTGTGAAAACATTAAATAATTAAAGCTCAAATAATTGTGATAGGCAGTTACGTAATAATAAAGTGTAGTTATTTGTTTTTTATTAACGAATGTGACAAATGAGATGACTAATCATCACCTGTGCCCTTGCTCAACCGGTTCGTCATGAGAAGAATCAGATAAGATGCTGGTAGATTACACAACTTGTTTATATTGAGTTTTTGTGTCCTGCCGAGTATAAATGCGTTCAGAAGCTAAAGCTGTTGACTGGACCATTCATCACTTTATAGCTTTGGGTGGTTTCAGGTTCGTTCGTTATGTAAACACAGCCAACTTGACGGGACAGCCTCAAGGGAAGAACCTGAATTTTTAATAGAAATTACATCTTGGCTCTGTCGCAAATATGAGGGCAGTGACATGTCAAAGAATTTGACTGTTTTTAAAAAATATATTAGACTTGCTGCATAACAAGTTGGGTAAACTTTTAATGGGTGGTTTCCAGCTAGTAAGGCTTTATAACAGATAAAAAGGGTGAGGCTGTTTTCAAAGGCAGAATTTGATTGACATTTGGGCGAACAGCCAAATTTGAGCTCAGAAGTAAAGACCCAGAAGTGCAACGAAAGAAAACTCACGGTATAAATGTCATATCATTCACCAACTTCAGCATAGCCCAAAGAGCTCTACTCATGTTTCTTAATGTATTCTAAAGAACAGAAGACGCTGATCACAAATTAAAGCACCTTCCTGAACAATGCCGCGGCTTGCGAAAGCCAACTATTCAGTGTAGGGTTGTTTGGCGCTGACAGAAAGCATAGAGGAAAGCTCTTAAAAGGGTATTTTACCAACCCCTTTAGGAGGCCTGGAGTAATAAACCTTTTACAATTTCACACAGAAAGTGAGCAAATGAGTTACAACAAAACAGACAAAAGCCAAAAGAGACACTACCGCATTTTAACCTTTTAACACTTCCTGTAGAAAGTCTTTATTAATCCTTATTAGCATTATTAATTAAAATAACTTTAAACTGTTATTGTTATATGAAACATTCCAGAATGTTCTGTGCACAATATACACTCAGCTATATTGTCAGTTCTCAAATATAAAGTGTTTATGTTGTTTATTCACTCAAACAAAGAATAATAAACCTACAAGTTAAAAAAACAAAACAAACAACATGACAGTAAATGAAATTTCAGACCAGCTCTCGGTCCTGAGATTTATTTATGTAGTGTATAACGTGTTTAAATGCTCCCTGTAATGTTCAGGCTTTCACATGTCATAAAAATCCTGATTCACAGGATGTAAGACGTCCTGATGAACAGATTTACATTTTGTTTATCAAACAAAACAAAAAAAACCACACACACACACGACTGACTGTCCTGGTTTTCTCTTTCTTTTGGCTGTATTTTTGTTCTATCTCCTTCATCCTGATCTTTAATGATGATTATGATGATGGTGCTCTTGTTGTGTGTGTGACTAGTTCACAAACATATTAAATTGCCAATGACGGAGGGGTTAAAAAGGGGCAGACGAACACACTCGAGCCTTAAATACAAGTTCAGCACAAATATGAGTTCGGCTAACCCAGCTTCAACCAACATTAGGAGTCAAGAAGGACCTTGTAATCCCAGCGTCTAACATCACTCATCCTTTAAACACTCCATGAAGTAGAATTCTATATGTTTAGAATCCTACACTAGCAAGCAAATCATACATAAATGTATTCAAACTCAGATATTCCTAATTCTATGCAAAATGAAGTATGAAACTTGTCTAAAGCAAAAAAAAAAAAAAAAAAGCAAAAAAAAAAAAAGTGGTTCCAGGAAATTCCTCAGAGCAATCCTCTGATGTGGGATGTTTGATGTCTGTTGAAACTTCTACTTTTTCTACGGGCTAGAGAGCCACGTCATTACATCACTGTATACGTCTGTATACATCTCCACTTTCCCAACAATGCTAGCGCCAGGCACAACAACGGCGGACTACTGGAGTAGGCAGACTGGACGAGTAGAACTACACTAGCTCTGTTTTTTTTTTTTAAACAATGGTGGTCAAAGTTTTAATTGGCCTTATTGGTCACGATAATCCCGCCCCCCAGACCCTGACGTAAGCTGTTGGTGCTGCCCTCGAACCAGTTTTCCTGGCCAAGAGCTGGTTCTTTGGCTGTCAAAACACGAAAAACTGGTTCGAGATTAGGCACCAGCTCTGAACCGGCCCTTGAACTACCTTGGTAACAGACCATTTTTTCATTTTCTCTCCACTTTTCCTGCTGGGCGTCTTGATGGTTGAGAAGGTCAGCTCAGCTTAGACGGACCTATAACCGCAGACACAGAGTCTCCTACTAGAGAATCTTCCCACGACAACTGTGAGATATAAATCTCTCAAACAGGTACTGGTTTTTCCCTAAGGTCTTCGTCCAATGACTGAAAAGGCAGAAGTTGACCAGGCACCCAAACCACCTCGACTAGTTCCTCTTGATTCGGAGGAGCAGCAGCTCTACTTCAAGGCTCGCCCTGATTGTCAAGCTTCTCACCTTACCATTGAAAGGAAGCACATCAATACTAGGAAGGAAGCCATGGTCTCCTGCTTCCATGGATGCTGATACTGGTACTGGGTATCACAAAAAATGCTCTGATACCAACATTTGATACCATGTCATACTGTATGACACTGTTGTGCTCATGAACAAACGACACTAAAAGTCAGTGATCTGGACGCATTTGATGATTTAATGACGGCAACCAACTTATAGCAGACTGCAAACTGTGCTCTGTGAAAATATCAAGAGGAGGAGCTACAGCATCTTCCGACAATACAAGTCACCTGATAAAACATCTTAAACATAAAATTCAGCACGAGGAGTTCATTGCTAGCAGGCACAAGCTAGCTAGGTGAGAAAAATGCCTACACAAGACACTAGGCGAGTGAAAAATAACAGCTCTTTTGCAGCATGTTGCTACTGATCAGCTGGTATCAGCCATCAACAACAAAGGAATTTTCACGCACTGAAAAAATACATTATTTATTTACAGCTGTACAGAAGCGCTTTTCCGAAGTGAAACAAATCCTGCTCTTTTCCACTCTATCCAAGGTAACAAATGTAGATAGCTTAAAATCAACTCACCAAAGTTATAACCAGGTATGTTACTCAGTATCAGTATTTCAGTATCAGTATCGGTGTGAAAGAGTACCAAGAACCATGTCCTTGTTTTCTGTCGGGTATTGATGCATCTCTATGTGTTACAGGGTGTCAGGAACCAAAGGGAATATAACGAGCAAAAAAACATGGTACGTCAGCGCCAAGTGTGTAGCAAGTGTGTAGCGCGTACGAATGAACATGTAGCGCGCGTGTTGTAAATATAAATACAAAATGAAGCATACACAATTTTACTCTCATTGGTTCCTGACTTTTCGGACACCCTGTGCAGCAGTAACATGATGACGTATAAACCTCACAGCAGAAATTTTAACAAAATAAATAAATGAACTCTGAATGTCTACAAGTGACATCACTGGCCTGGTGCTTGCTAATGAGACAGCAGGGTTCGATAGATAAAAGCTGTGTTTGTTATGATGTAGTGTGTGTGTGTGTATGCCACATGAGGGAGCTGCTCAGCCTGGAGTCTGGACTGCAGCTGTGTCTCTTGTTCTCTCTGGTCAGAAGTGCTGCGTCTCTTTCACTCACCCCTTGCAGGAATGTGTGGAATCCGTAACAGCAGCAGCTGGCGAAAAAAGCAGCCCACACCGCACCTCTCACATGGAAGTGGCACGCCGCTCTCCTCCCATAATCACCCCCTCCCCTCCCCTCTCTCTTTCTCTTCATAAATCCACTCTATTGTGATTCAGCTTTAAGCAGACAGCAACCAGCTCTTACTGCTCTTCTGCTTTATATAAACCGTAACAGACACACAGCACGGCCTGTGAGTGACATTCTGGTGAAAAGAAGCCTCCCTACAGGGCTCAACAATGTTCCTGACACTTTCTGGATAAACAGCGCAGAAAAAAATAAGTTATACAAGCGTCTTTCGAGCTTTACAAAACGTAACGAGGACAACATGTTAAGAGAAAATCAAAAACCTGTGATTGAAGTGACCTCTTTTAACAGAAAGAGAAAAGATGCCACATTTTGCAGTTAAGTATCTAGGAAGTAGAGGATAAAACACTTGGGAGGGATGCTGTTCCAGGAAAATAATCAACAACAGGGTGGTGTGATGCAGCCTGATGAGAATTGGAGTAACAGTTATAACTCTGGAGTTGATTATTTTCCAATAACACTACATCCTGAAGCGTTTTATTCCTCTTACATGACAGCAATTTGCCAAAGATGACAATTCTGAATTTATTAAAGAAGACAGTTTTTATCCCTTTATAGTTTCTTGAACTGTTATGGTAGCTATAAACAGCCAATACCTCACCTGCCTCTCATCTCATCTATCCTGAAGACTGTAACATGGCAGAAAATGAAAAGTAACAGCTCAGAAAGTGCTGAGTGTATATAAATGATAACTGATTGTTTTTCTTGTTTTTAATAACTACTGAAAGGCTGGGATTATGTACAGTGTCTGACATACAAGTTCCTGGGAATGAGCTGTTACCATAGAAACGATAATGCATTACGCCATTGACATTAATATAACCCTGTGACTCGCCTCGCAGCTGGAACTACCGTCAGAGCTGCTGTTATAGAAAATTAACATCATCACCACCTTCTGACCAAGTCATGTGTACCATCAAAGTAGGACAGAAAGTCACATCACTCACGTTTTCAGCGTGCCAGATGTCATGAGCTCCGTCACCAGGACGATGCACTTGCGGCCTTTCGAAGGAGACTCCCACGAGTCGTAGAAGCGCACGATGTTGGGGTGCTGCAGGCCCTTCAGCATGCCGGCCTCTTCTTTAAAGCGCTGACGCTCAGATCTGGACAGCTTACGGTCCTGTATCAAAACACACACCCGTTAGACACTGAGCATTATTATTTACTATACCAACGAACAAAATCATGATTAATGGGTAACTGGACAATAAGCAATGTACTGTAGCAAAATTTAAATAAATAAGGTATTAATGCAATATTCTCTACTTTTGTAATAAATAGTGCTTTATTAAGAGTTACAGCTCATTAATATACTCATTGTTTGACAAAACAGCTACAGATCATTTATAATTAAAAGTCTTTAACTTTTACTTTCTGTCACAACTTCATTTATTCAGGTATAAATGCTCACACATAACCTACACACTGATATCCGCCGGTCAGACGAAGCTCTCCACCAACAATATTAGTGTGTTGTGTCTGGACAGTTGGAGAGCCGCCAGTGTATAAAGCTGAGTCTCATCACTACGTTAATGCACACACAGTTCTTTTCCAACACTAGCATCTGCAAACCATTAGCAACTACTAATCCCCATGAGAGAGAGAGCACATGAGAGACAGACAGATAGCTAGATATTAGGAGGGAGAGAAGAGAGAGAGAGGCAGATAGCTGGATATTAGGGGGGAGAGAGAGAGAGAGAGAGAGAGAGAGAGAGAGAGAAGAGAGAGAGAGAGAGAGA
>JAOTRR010000016.1:17151332-17161462 GCA_028570945.1 Gogo arcuatus | reverse complement strand
TTCTGCAACAGCACAAGACCACATTGGGTTCCACTCCTGCCAGCCAAGAACAGGACTCTTACAATCAAGAACAGGTTCCTACTAAAGGGGCCAGTGAGTGTATATGTAAGTGCTTCCATCGGCTGCTGCCATTTGCATCAATTAAGGCTCGAGAGGTTTCCATCTGATCCTCATTTTCACCAGCTGAGTCAATAAAGAGCTCCTGCTGCAAGGAGACTGAAGCACTAGCACCGTGTACTCCAAAATTCTAACCTCTGAAAAGGTTTAAAAGCAATCAACGACATTTTACTTGAAAAATAATTTTTTAAGCTCAAATACACAATGCCAAATTTACAAATCAATTGAATTGTAATTAAAAACAGGGTTAAAAAACAGCCAGTCAGTAGGATAAAACAGTATAATAGTGATGTGATAAATTAGATCACAATACACTAAGATATCATGGTTATTGCAATGTCTTTTTATGGCCTTTTGTTTGGTTTAATAACAGTTACGACCTCTGGTTGGAAGCAGCTGGTTTGATGTTAACATTTTTATGTATGTAATATATACACTTCCTCCTTGTCTTCTATGTTAAATAATTTATTTTTCTTAGACATTAAATACAAATAATAACTCAGTTTTTGGCTGCATTTTAGGGGGAAAACTGCACTATGGTTTGACTGGCAATTTGCTGTTGTTATTGTTGTCATGATCCATATTAAATATCATAGAAATGTCTTTGAGTGTCATGATTTTTATATGAAATTGTTTTAATGTCAGAAATTTGTGTGTGTATGGGGCATTACCGTGATCAGGGTCGCCCCCTCCCCACCCATCCCCCAAGTTCTGTGAATTTTTTTTTTCCTGCAGTTCAATATTACACATAGCTAACATACAAACTAGCTTTACAGTAGTTAAAAAAAGTTAATCTGGCTTAAATACGCTCTCAATTTATAGTCAATTTACCTGATAAAGCTATGACTGAACACATTATCATGTAGCAAAAAATGGAATACCAAAACAAAACAACAAAATGGATGATTTTTCTGGCTTTATATGTTCAGTAGTAGTTACTCGCTTTTACAGATGAATCAACCAGTGAAATCTAAAGAGGAGATGTGGATGAAGGCTGAACAGAAACGGAATAGAAAGTGTTTATTCGGATAAGATTTAATTGGTTTCCTGAAGGCCTTGACCATAATAAATGAATCAAAATATATTTCTTTTATCTTTATTTTATCCTGTGCATCTCCTGATTTTGGGTTTGCTCAAGATTTTTTCCATTTTTGCACATCATTTAGAAGCAACCCACACTCAAGATCACAGAGAGTCATGGTTTTTAAGGTCTTGCTTGCATGCACGAGTTCCGACACAAATCAGAGACTATTACAACGGAGCGGATTTCCACATGCTGCAAAATTGTCCCCTCATTTAGCTCGAAAAACAAATAAATTAACCCCAGCAGCACAGCACAGCACATGGTGGCCACATGAGCCTATTAATAAACTCTGAAAACAAACACAAACAGCTACAAAAAAAAAACAATGAAAAAAACAGAGCACGTGAGATTCAGCTAAAACAAGCCTGTATCACATTGATACTCTGAACAACATGGGAGTGCTGTAAGCTGGTAACTCAGTCAGGAGACAAGGCCTCCTCAGTACTGTCGTCTTTCCATCATCAGCCGTGGACAGCGAGGGTCAGGAGGTCGGACGAGCTCAGCATCAGAGCCCAGCACGCAGTGTTGACCCAGTGTCAGCCGGAGACAAGCTCCTTTGTCCAACAGATGGACTTGGAGTGACTACAGACCTGTGTCCAGTTTACCACAACAACCACCACTCATCCCCTCTCATCCAGTCTAACCCACTCCTTCACAGTCTGGACAGGACTGGAGTGTTGGCTTGTGCGATTTAATGATTTAACCATTCCTACACAATCTTAGTTCACTAAGAAAAAGTTTACTCTGATTACATTATATTACCAATTGTGCAATTTTGCCATTTTACTATTTTTCAATGTGTAAAAATGCATGAGACATTAGTCTTGGAGGAAAGCGCTATCTGCCATCTTCCTCATACAGGAGCTCACAGACGCTTGTGATTGGCTAGAGTCGCTGTGGCTGGGTGGGAGGTGTAGCGTACTCCTGTTCCCGTCAGAGAACATGGCTAATTTAGCTCTTTAGATTCCGGGCCATGGACAGCTGAAAGATTGTTGGAGTTTGAACTCATGAGCTCTCGAAGATAGGATGAACAGTTTCCTTTCCGTTGCACCACTTGAGACCCCTGGTGTGACCATAATTGCAAGAAGAAGAAAAAATGGTGGACCAATCTGCTCCAATTTGGTACTTTTTTTGAAATGCAACTTAATGAAAAGGGTCAACCATTAAATCCAAAAGAAGTGCATGCAAAATATGTAAGACAAGTTGTCACGAAAGAATCTTCAGAATCAACGGGAAAAGGTTCCTCTGCAGGATTGTTGGGATTAATCTCTGTGATAGCATGAGTTTCCCTACAGGAGCACGCTGCCACAGTGATGTAGTTTACATGTAAACCTCAAACAACAGTGCCATTCCATGACTAAGTTTTATTTGTCTGTTCTGGGTGATCAAATCGTTGATCAAGCTTTTTTTTTTTATAACGGTAAATTGCAAGCAGGGAATAATTAGCATTGCACAAGCCTACAAAGTGGAAAGCAATAATTCAGGCTGGTTTTGAACGAAGGGTAGGCAAACATACTGGATGATCGCGAGATAAATCAGGAAGCCAGAAAATAGCCAGCAAAAGCAAAAGCTACTCTGAAACTAACCACTCAAGTGCATAGAAGTAGAAAGACCTATTTGAGAAAGAAATTGGTTCTTGGAAAAGTAAGAAAACTATAAACCTCACTCAGCAATAAAAGGATGCAACACTTGGCATTTCAAACCCTAAAAAACCCATGGTATAGCTTAGATCAGGATTTATGAACAGTTGTTCTTAGTTAAATATCACAAATGACAGATTTCCGGAATTTTACTTGGATCTTTTCTAATCCCATAATCCCATGAGCACCAGGGGACTGCAGCTAATCTGCTCACCAAACTCCAGCGGTCATCATCTCTGAGAACGAAAAAACAAACAAACCAAGAAATACTGGTGGTGGCTGTTATTTCTGCCTTGGGAACTTTGCAAAGTACCTTGATTTTTCAGTGTCGGCTCACGGAAATACAAATCAAACAAAATAAATTAGAGTACTTGAATAAACTGTGTTCTTCATAATCCAGGCAAGACCAAACACGAGCATAGCTTGACAGTAATATTTACACTTCAGGTACAAGCAGGAGTAGGTAATGGTGGTGGTGGGGGTTCTTTCTTGCAAAGGCCCAAGAAACCAGCGGCTGCCTAGAAGAGACTGGCAATATTAAAACAAAACAAAAAATTTGGGATACTTTTTTTTTTTTTTTTTAGGATTACTGAAAAGCTGCAGTCTATAACAAATAAAAATGGGGGGATTTAAAGAGTGGTACAAGATAGAAGGCATTGTCACATGAAAATCTGTGTCAGTTTTACAAAACTCCAGATGTAGATTAAATCCATAACGAACAAGCCAGTGATGACAGTGGTGAGGAAAAATTCCCTGAGACGACATGAGGATGAAATCTTGAGACTCAAAAAAGGAACCTTCTTCTGAGTGACTCCAAATAGTGAGAGTATAAATCATTACAGTATGATGATGCAGAAGTGTAAAGATAAACAGTATTGTGTTGAAAAGATGTTCAGATTGTGAATAAGAGTCTTGGGATGAGCAACAGGATATTGTTCATGATTACAGCAGCAGGTACAAATCTACGGTATCAAGGTGAGATTATTCACTGACACAAGGGTGAAACTTGGGCATGACCTGTTTCGTGGGATCATCACAGCAGAATATTTATAAATCCCACCATGGTCCTGTGATAACCCAAAACCAACTGCTCCTGAAAGCCACAAGAATGCTGTTGAGGGAAAATTCCTGAACAAGATCGCCTCTGGTAGAGTCCAAACCAAACCCATGCTGTGAATGATGACTGTTTTATAACCACATTCTGCTTATTTTACTGAAAACCTGAGGATACATTCCTCTGACAGTTCACAGAACAAGAAACCGGATCTGATTCCCGCAGCACAGGTACCATTTCCATAAAATGCAAGCTTCTACACAGAGCCAAATACAAGCTTTGCCACGAGCCGATTTGATTTAAAGCTCGCTGTGTGTCTCATGAAGTAGGAGAGCAGCTGTAATCTTCTGCAATCCTCATGGAGATAAAGTGGGGTAATGTAGGCCTTGTCTTTGTGTTCATACACCTCCACATGAAAAGCCTCGGCACCCACTCAGTCACACAGGGATTAGCTCAGTGCCGAATAAAAAAAAAGCCGGCGAGGATTCAGAGTCGCCACCTCTTCCAGTTGAACTATTCAAATTCAAAAGTGGAAGAGCAAATGTAACTTGAAGTGTTTCTTTTGTGGCTTTTTCCCCCCTTTCTGGCCTAGTAAAAGTCTTACTTGTGCAGAAATAAGAAAAATAATGGAACGCGTAGATGCTTCGTAATGACGGACATGCCAGCAAGTCCAAATTCCGGTCTGGACCTCAGAAAGACATGCCGGCTCAGGAAACACTCTTCCACATGAGCATCCATCAGAGCAAAGTGGCTTCAAGCAGCACTTTAACCCAGTTTCCATGGCACAGCCAGATCCTCGTGGCAGGCTACGCCAGAAGGGAGCCAAAGAGCAACAGCTAACAATAGCTGAAGCAGATTGGGGCATGACAAACATTTGAGGGCCTAATAAACATGGAGAGAGTGACATGTGCTGCTGCGACACATTTTTGCCCCGTATCCGCGACACCAAACTATTTCTTCTCCCTCATGCATGTGCTGCAGCTAGTCATGCCCAAGTTATAGTCTAATTATAATATACAGCTGTCAGACTGAGCAGAAATCAGCAAAGTGAAATACTCAGCATGGCTGAGGTCCCCACAGCTACGCCGATCGTCAAGGCAAAGGACAGACACTATACTTATAGATATATATTTTCCTGACAGTTCAAAGGCTGATTCGACAAAAACCTTTATATATACACACATTATATATAGAGCTTGTATCCAATATATATTAAATCAATGCAAATGAATGCTTATGAGTCACTATATGTACTGTATGTACGATTGCTCGCATTACAAGCAAACTTGTTTAAGAGGTTAAAAGATGAGTTTCTTCATAAAATCTTTATCTGCTTTTTAACAAATCTCTTCACTCGGGACAGGTGATCCAGAGTGAGGTACAAACACAAACAAACCGAAACAGTGAATTACTGTTTGTATGCATGTTTTATTATATGTTATTTTTTTTAATTAAAGATATTTGCTAGAAAGGTTTCACGCAGTATTTGGTTGAGACTAGAGGTGTCCGTGAGCGAGAGGTTTTTACTTGCATGCATACGAGCGGTCAGATATGAAGCTTGTAGGTGTGAGCAAATGGTCAGATATGAAGCTTGCAGGACAAAGAAAGACTGCATTCATTTACATGAAGAGGAACAATGCATTTACAGTGTTCATTTATTCATCCTTAGTAACCGCCTGGTCAGGATCATTTGGGGATAAATTAAGCTATTATTCTGTTTATATTTCGGGAAATAGAACCAAATAAATTCATTATAAAATGTCACAGGATGTTATCCCCCCCCCAAAAAAAGTTTCCAGTTTAGGCCACGCACATTTCAGGTTTATATCCGAATAAAGATGTGAATATTTGGATCACGAAACAAACACAGATAGTGGGATCAAAGGTGTAACTACAGGACAAGCTAAGAAGCCAATTGTTTGGGGCTGCAAGTTTTAAATGGGCCCCCAAGTCCATGAAAATGTTAAATCTGTGAGGTTAATGTACCACGATATACCGGGAACCATCCTATAAATGGGGCCCCATCTTGGCAGTATGTGCCAAGATACTTGCACAAGTTTAAATAGAACTGTTGTTTCAAAATGAAGAGAACTTACCTGTCTGGAAGGCAGAAAACTGCAGAACTGTGGTAAGTGGTAGAGATTATCTGACCATAAAATAAATAATAAAGGCAAATGTAGCTGACCAAACCCAAGGCCATTTTGGCAAGCAAGCAGCTAGGAATTGGCGCTCGGTTTGGAATGCATAATGCTAATTTAGCTGGCTTTCTTGATAGAAATCATCATTTTGCTCAAGTTGTCATGTCTTGTAAAAGGGTTGGCTAACGTTTTACCAATGTAGCCTACGGTTTACACTTTCAAACCGTTATCCTGATTCTGTGTAACAGACCAGCATTAAAGTGGGGGGAAAAAAAGAAGTCAGGGTGGTCCCTGGTATGTCACTGTACCTTCATCAAAGACAAGAACCACATCAAGAGCTGAACTCCGTACATAATGAAGTGTCCTGTAAGTAGTACAACAGCTGTGTGTAAAAATCAGGAAGTAGAAAGCACGTGTCATGGCACAGCAGGCAGCTGAGTGGACAACAGGACCTGGGCCTGAAGTCTGCAGTGTCACACTGAGGAATTAAAGAGAGGGATCATGACCACATGATGTGGTTTGTACCAGTGACTGCTTGAGGGACCACGTTTCTACACAGCAAGGGGCTTTTCTGGGTTAACAAGTGAAGATTTTACATTAAATCATTACGCCATTTGAACTCCACTCCCAAAAACTATCCTCTCAGGAATCTACATTTAAAATAAACTCAACAAAATAATCCACATTTCCCCCCCACCAAATATCATCATCAATCAAAAGCTTTATTTAAAAGAAACACTTCAGCTCCATTTTACGTAAAAATCTCTCCGTTGTGCAATCTGCTACTTTGAGGCTCAAGTGTCAAGCTCGACATTGCAACACTGCACCCACGTCAACATGAAACACACCCATAAAACCTAATGAAACCCTGCTACACACTAACAGCAGCCCGAAATCGTTCCATGCTCCAGCTGAAAGCTTTTATTTGGGTGTAAACTCATGAGTCTCATAATAAAAAGAAAAAGAAAGAAAAAAAGCATCACAGGTCATAGCTAGTGGAATGCAGTCAAACTTTTCTGTTTATTCGCTCACAAACAAAAAAAACAAAAACACCCAAAACATGTGTTAAGTCTTAATAATGTACAAGCAGAAGAGCAAATGCAGGGTAAATGTAAATATATTATAACTGTGAGATATAAAGGAATAATAGCCAAAACTATAATGAATCAGACTTATTGCCAAATCTTTAGGTATTAACTGTTATATTTAAAATAAACGGCAACAAAAAGAAAAAAGGTAAGATGCCGTAAACACCTTTTCAGTAAGCACACTAACTAATCACAGATAAATTGCTTGTCAGGTGATAAAGTGGCTTGATGTGAATCTTAATCTGTTTTATGATGGTTCCTGAATGGCACTGTCAGTCATATAAAGCTGGGTGCAATTTCCTCGTGATGAGAGAGAGAGGAAATAAAGAAAGACATTCATCATCATGACTGCAACGCTTGCACAACTGATTCATAATGTTGCGCAACAAAATGAAAGTGCAAGCTTTGTGGAAATCGCAACGCTTTTACGCATGCAGCTGTCAAGTACGCTTGTAAATCATGGAAACATGGCACATGAACACAAAACATGTTTTTATAAACATGACTAAACTAAACTAAACAAAAAGATGGGCAGTTCAGGCAAAACCGATATTTTTCAAAGGAATTATTTGAATAATATTTGAATATTTATTACTTCAGGTCCAACTGGCTCAGGTAGTTGTCTTTATAAATTTGCCAGGGTTTTTCAGAAAGGTTTGCACTGAACTTCATTTTCATTTCATTTACAAAACCATGCCATACAGCACTCTGAGAACATCCTGAGCATTTTATTTTTACTGACATCAGGCCAAAGTAAACCAACTACACTATCCTCAGGTGGATTATACAGCTCTGAATAGCATCTAAACAGCATCTAAAACGGCCTAAGGTACATCATTTTCTGAATATTTGTATATTTAAGACTCATCCCTGCCCTAAACATTTCCAGGAGGAAAAACAAACTAACAAAAAAAAAACATGACGATGTGGCAGCACTACAAAATAATGTATTGTAAAATATAAACATTAAATATATTTATTTTAAATTAATTCCCTTTGTTGTATATTTATATTTAATTTTATGTATATTTATGTCTGTTATTTATATACAAATATCCATTAATATTTGTAAATTATTTTACTATCATTGTTTTAATAATTTGTATTATATTTTATAAATTGTAATTATTATACACATCCTTATTCAGTATAAAATATATACTTGCACTATATAGGATATTATTATTATTACTACTACTAATATTGGTGTTATTGTGTGTGTGTGTGTGTGTGGGTGTGTATATAAATTATTGTACACACCCATATTTTGTATAAAATACACAGAAATTACATAGTACATTTATACAACACATATTCTATATTAAGAGAAAAGAACTAATATATAAGAGCAGCTCAACAAAACAAAAATTACAAATCTAATCTCTGTGGAACAATATTTTACTCATTTCTTTAAAACGTTTTGGCCAGGCGTATATAATTTATAAAATCATAGACTGCAGGTATAAACTAGGCTGAGTTTATTCAAATCCTTTAACTGGTAATAATATAATTATGAAATTACCCAGACCACATCTTGCTTGAATGATTCATGACCTGAGAGATCAGAGCTGCCCACGAGCATGAGCTCATCTGGACCACAGGTCACCCTGCCCATATCTACACCGGTTTATCAGGATTCAGCGTCACCTCTCGCTGAACTCGCTGAAAATCCAGACTGGACTAAAGCAGACGTTCACAGACTTGTGTTCAACAACTGTAAGAAAGACGGCAGTGTTATTAATAAGACGTGTGTAAAGGGTGTGATCCCGACAGTCATGTTATATAAAAAGAAGAGAGAGCAGGTATAATTTTACAGCCTGACAGCAGATCAGACACTAATAAGCATCTATTACGTGCCTCTTCAACTGACTAGTCAACTTGCACACTTTCATAAAATTGCTAACTGTGTAATTATAATAAATCTGGAGCAATTACTTTTATGAAACCGTACACTAAATTTCAGCGTCAGAAAAAATATAGATTTCTTATTCATCTCCTTCACCAACGGCAGACAAAAGCGGACGATATCCTTTTGTCTTTTAGTAGCGCACTTCGGGAAAAGCTCAAAACAATGGAATAAAGCTGATTAAAGCGAAGTTACTGTGGAAGAAAGACCTTATAGTCCCCCTTTCTCTTGCTGCAAAATGTTTTTTGGTTTCAGTTATGTAACGAATGAAATGCTCAGGGGTGTGCTGTTATAGGAAAATAATCAATGATGGGTGGTGTGATAAAGTGGGGTTACTCTTACCACCATGAGGTTGATTATTTTCCAGTAATACTACATCCCAAAGTGTTTCATTCCTCTTACACCACAGCAGTTTGCCAGTGGTATTAAAGAATGACACGTATTTTTTTTATCCATTTATTGTTACAACTTAGTTCCTGTTATCATTTATGTTACGTGAGAGCAGCTATAAACCATAATTCACGCTGAAACTGGAGACTCCTTCCATAAATGTTAAGCATATCCTTACCGAAAACCTCACCATATCAATAATTTCATGCTTTCTTAAAATCCGTATATGGGGAGTGTCCATCGTACAATCCATATGAATTAGCTGTTACTATAGAAACGGTAACGTATTAGAACAAGCGCATTCATATACAGTAATTACCATCAGAGCTGCTGTTACAGAAAATTAAATCAACACCTTCTGACCAATCAGAATCAAGAATTCAATAACTCTGTGGTGACATGACGTGTAGTCCGATTTCTCTAATCCAAGAAGTTTAATGAAAACTAGTGAAGAAAGGTTTCACAGAAACCTGTGGTGAAGAAACGCTTCACCACCTCGCTACGTTGTGAAGAAACACATGTTGTGTCCATGAGCGTCTGCGTGCGATGAGAAATAGTGCTGCTGTGGAATTTCTCTCTCGAGCCAATGTTCACAACAGAAACAGAGGAAAGGAATCCAAATAATCAGACTTTTCTCCTGGGAATTCCGTAACTAATTTACAAAGTGTTCGCAAAGAAACTAAAGTAAAAAAGAAGAAGAAAGCACTGCTGGG
>JAOTRR010000016.1:17058026-17070726 GCA_028570945.1 Gogo arcuatus | reverse complement strand
ATTTTCAAGGAACTTTAGAATTTTGGAACTTTTGAACTGTAGACTGAGGGGGGGAGGATACATGGAGGATACAAGGGGAAAAAATACTGCAAAAAATCTACATTTTGTAAATATGTTAATAACATGTTCCTAACATGTACAGTGAAAAAATTTGTGTGTACATCTCTGAAACCATAATAAATGTGCCCCAAATTTCATTTTAATATCTTTTTTGTTGAAATGTGTGTTCCTAAGGAGTTTATCTAGTAAACTGTACACGCAGACTTCTCCATTTCTGACTTTACATCAAAGTAAAATCTGCCTACTTCAAATGCCCATATCTCAGTGGTATATTGGTCATTATCTGTGCATCAATAGAAAGCTTTTTTAATGACCTTTCATGAAAACACAATAACTCAGTTTTGAAAAACTGACCCATGTGACTGGGTTTGTAATGGAGGGTCACATATATTATATATAGATATATATTATATACTATATTATAATATTGTATAATATAATATACAGAGTTAGTTCTGGCCCACTAATCTGATTGTTCAAGCTGCGTTCCAGGAGTCCTGTGTGTATCACGCTGCTTGTCTGTGTTCGCCACCTAAAATTCCACTTCCTAGTTTGAAACGGTTACTACGGTAGCATTAGCAACATCATCAGCAGACATAGCAAACGATACTTTTCAGTAAAATAACCTTTGCCTTAAAATATGAAAGTTTGTCAGATGAAGATGAAAAGGAAGAAGGGAAACCAATTTCATTGGAAGCACCTTTAACTGAAATGTACAAATCAATGTGATCTAGCTAGCCAGCTATCCGATATGCTATAAAATGATTGTGGCATCATCGGGATCTATTTCCTCGAACATTTGGTCATATTGTGTCCGAAATGTAACTTACTCAATATTAATTTCTTGTTTAAAGAACTGTTGTATAAAAGCAATATAGCACTTGTAATTGTGTGGTTATACTGAATATCGGCACAGCTGTGATGAGCGACGGTACTCGCCCTGCAGCTTCGTTCCTACAGCCGAATCACAGCCATGGCGATATTCAGTATAACTGCACTCTTGCTCGTGCAATTTGTCTTAAACATAACATAACATAACATAACATATAACATAACATTATTTAGCATTAAATACAGTAAACAAACATTAAGACATTTCAAAGATTTTTTTTTTAAAGAAAAGGAAGAGAGTCTTGTAAAACTCAAGAGGCAACTTTAAAGAAAAATTAACTCTGAAAGCTGAAAACCCTTAAATGAAGAACCCATAACTAAAGATAAATAAATACAAACCTCTACTTAAACATAACTAAAGCTAACTTAAGATAACTTAAGATCACTAAAATACTTAATTAAGGAGACACATGAGAAGATCTATCTATCATAATATATGTCAAAATAATATATGATCTGAATCTATGTATATTAGAATAATACAGTATATTCTCTGAGAGCGGACTGTGCACGGGAGCGCGCGTGGCGCCGTGGAGGCCGGCGACGGGGGCGCGCATCCCGAGTGCTGACGTCACTGGAGCGCCCTGGTGGCTCGCGAAGCTGCCTCGTAGTGGTGGCGGCGCGCGCGCAAGAGAGAGAGAGGTAGGAAAAAAGGGAATAACTAGTTGGAAAGAGGATTTTTTCTCCTTTAACGGATTTGTAATTCATAACGGTCCGTGTGGGAGACAAGAATCGGGGCTGAACTTCTCCTCAAACCGGTTAAACTGGATCTCTGAGACGGTAAGACGAGCTTTTAAAGTGATTTTTATACCTTACATGAATGTGTTTGGGTTGAGTAGTTCCTCACTGGTCGGACGCCTCCAGTGAGAGGATTCCCAGTGTACGTTTCATACAATGTAAAATATCCGTGAAGGTGATTTTATTTTATCTGTGTGTGTATATATATGTATAAACTCTACACTTTGTGCAAGAGAAGGCTGAATTGGCGTTGTAGTGGTGTTGTGTGGAAATGCTGTTGCGCCAGCGAGCAAAGCAATGGAGGAGGGAAAAAAGGCGAGAAAATAAAAGATATACACCAGGATATAGCTGCTTTCCTGGTCATTCCAGACTGCCAGGTAGTTATAGAGGTAGGCTAAGGTCATATTTGCGCCATGTATGAGTGTTAAAGGGTTTAAATCGGGTTGTGTTGAAGCCGCTGTAGTATAAATCAGGAGGAGTAACAGAGTCGCGGTGTGTGCACCCAGGCGGTGTCAGGCTTTTTCCTCCCTTTTTTCTCTCAAAGAAGGAGCCCTGAGTCTGACTCTCACTCTCAACTCATTGTAATTTCAATTTCCAACACGGTTACAGCTCAGTAGAGTTCGCTTTTAACCCCCGGGTTTTCCACTCGGTAGCTCGGCTAATCGACCCTCCCTGTCCTCCTTCCCTCAGCAGCACTGGGCTCAGGCTAACCGTCAGTGCGCGCGCTAGCCCTGAGTAATAGCTCCTGAGTGACGTGTTGAGGGAAATGTTTAGCCGCTAACACCGAAGAATTGTTAGCTAACGTTCCTTAAGACACGGAAATACGTTACACAAAGCGTCTTTTCTAAACACAAAAAGTCTGTACTTTCGTGTCAGATACACGTAACTCGCTCTTCGGAAAACCAAAAAACATTTCTAACCTTTGTTAATGGTCTCGCGAGCCTCTCCCATTAGCATGCTGCTAGTGTCCACTCTGCCTTGATGGCCTGTGACACTCTTGCCTTGTACCTTCTTATTTATTTATTTGTTTGCTTGTTTTTACAACTAGATGTCAATATAAACAACACTGAAGTTCATGTTCTCCAAAAAGTGACCAGAGAAGAGGCCTAATTTCCAATGAATCAACAGGTTGCTTTTGGTGTATTTGCTCTGAATGAAGGTGTTGGTGTATATACAGAGCTCCAGCATATTTATACACACCTGTGAATGAAATTTAGGGGCGGGGCACACAGAGGGGCAGCTGCCACCCCTGCTAATCATGCTGAGATCAGAGTATACAAATTCGGTCTGATTTTTGACACGATTTTTTCTGTGCCTGAGGCCCAAATATGAACGATGAGTATGACAGATGGTCCTTGTAGCATGACATTATTGAAGAACAGAGTTGTGGCGTCTGGGACACCCTGTGACGCCCAATGACACCCCGCAAAAAGTCTAGCATGTCAGAATTTGTTGTATTTTCTCACCTGTTATAACCGCTCATACAATGTGTTCCTTGAAGGCCATGATTGACAATTTCTTGACCCTCCTCTCCGACGACACGCAAGGACGTGAACGATTATTGGTCGGGGTCAAACTTAATGTTGCCAGTCTCCTGACCAAGACACGGCAAGAATTTATGGCACTGTGATTGCCTAATATGACATGGTGACCATTGTGAAGGACAAAAACATCGTGTAGTCTGATCCCAGCATTACCCGGGACAATCACATTACATGTCTGGGTTATTAGTTTTTTATTCATAGTTGCCCAGTGGACAAGTAGATTCAACAAACAGAGAAAGGGGGGGAAACCCCTCCTCCTCCTCCTCCTCCTTATTGAGTTTTGCAAAACAGAAATTTTCATTTGGTATGTAGCTATGTTTAAACTTAATGTGATTCAGGGTTTGATGAATACCACCTGCTCCCACCCAAAGATTTGACCAGTGCCATCTGTTTCAGCAGAAAGTTTGATCAATCTCACTGGCTCCCACAGATGTTTTGATCAATCCCGTCTGCTCCAGCAGAAAGTTGACCCAGTCTCACCTGCTCCCACTGAATATTTGCCCAGCCAACTCCATTCCAAAAGAACAGTTGACCAGTCCTGCCTGGTTTGACACAAAGGTTTGACCAATCTTGTCCATTTCAGCAGAAAGTTTGACCAATGATGTTGACTCCAGCAGAAATTTTCACCGATCTCACTTGGTCCCAAAGAAAGTTTAACTAATCCCACCTGCTCTAGCAGAAAGTTTGACCACTCTGTTCCACACCAGCAGAAAGTTTGACCAATCCTGTCCATTCCAGGTGAAAGTTATCCTAATCCTGTTGTCCTGTCCTCTGCTGTGGATACTTTTGACGAGTCCTGTTTTTTCCTGACATACATAGTAGGTTTTATTTGACAAGATATAAACAAATTAGTAATTTAAATCATTTTGATCCTGATTGGATAAAGCAGTTACTGATGAACGAATGAATGAATGAATGCCATGTGAGCACCACATACACCCTCGTATTAACGAACATGGCCTTACTTTTTCCCTAAAGCTTCATATCTGACTTCCTGCTCCTTCTTGCAACACATTGGCTGAGACTCAATCTAGTTGACGTTAGAACGATTGTCTGCTTCTAACAAAGTTTATTATAACGTCTGACGAAACATCAGCCAGTCGGTTGACAACAATTCAGCTATGTGCTATGATTCTGACTACCATCTTTATTTTTTTTTCCTGAAACTGAACAAAATGAAGTCCGATGCAAAGCTGTCATGTAACACTGCAGCTTACTAGACAGCCACCTTGTGGTTCAACACCTCAAGAGAAAGTCAAGATGCTTGTCAGACTCTGTATGAGGAGAGAACACCACAGCTGATAGACAAAATTATTAACCAGTGACTTGCCTACTTTTTTGTTGATGGCAAAAAACATCTATTACTTCTGTGCAGTTAATGGAGACTTAATGACTAGTATGTTGAGTATAAGGATCTATAGAGCAAATAAGAAGCCAATACGGTTTCTTATTTCCGATATTCTGAAAATGCTGTGTCCTGTTAACAATAATTAGGTTGGGACCCAAAAAGCATGGCCTGTTAGCAAAGAGAGAATAGCAAACATATGCTAATAATTATGAGCTTGACAAGAACAAGACCTCAGCACATGTGTGTGCACGTGCATGTGTGTTGTGTGTGTTCATGTTCATGTGATCGTAGGTTCTCTGACCTGGACTCAGTTGCAGTACTGAGCACTTTGGATCTGTTGACTTTGCTGATGGATTTCTCCACTCCTGATACTCCTTGAGTGTGTGTGTGTGTGTGTGTGTGTGTGTGTGTGTGTGTGTGTGTGTGCGCGCGCACGCACACAGCCAGTCACTGATAATAGTGACCTAATTAGAGCAAACACAGTCAGGGAGCAGGACCTCTCAGGTCTGCAGAAAAGATCATCCATTCTCCCAGCAGGGATAGATCGGTTATGATTATCGATCGGTTGACCTGGAATCCCAGAGGAATGAGTGTTCAGATAACGTGTTGTTTTAGATAATTGCTCTGAGATAAGGTCAGATCCCACAGTTGCTGTTGGGCAGTATGTGTGTTCTTGCATTAACCCAGCGAGTAGGAGTTTGAGTAAAGCAAAATTAAATATAGATTTGTACTTACTGTTTTCTGATGAAAATGTCTTTATAAATGTTCACTATGTTCATGGGAAGCCATGGCCTAATGGTTAGAGAAGCAGCTTTGGGACCAAAAGGTCGCTGGTTTGATTCCCTGGACCAGCAGGAATGGCTGAAGTGCCCTTGAGCAAGGCACCTAACCCCCGACCGCTCCCTGGGCTGCCCGCTGCTGTGGGAATGTAATATAATGCATGTCGTAATGTAACGTATTCAAGCAGAAGAAATTCTGAGAGCCTCTGAACTAAGACAGTATGAAGAATTTCCGTCCTCTGATTAGAAAGAAAACGCCCCGTCACCTTGGACTTCCTACTAGGAAAGATCATAAATCTTTAGATGATTAAATCTATAGCAGAGACTGTATGCTTTGCTTCTTTGAGAAAGTACATGCATCATAAACTGATGAGCAGTAATGTTAGCTGGCTAGGATTAGTGCACTCGCATGTGAGACTAAACATGAGCTCATGAACTTAAAGCAATACTCCGTGAGTTTCCTGCAGTGAGGAACACAAAACCTGTTTATTTGTGTGGTTTTTTTTTTTTACATTTTATTTTGAGTCACAGTATAGCAAAATTCAGTACTACAATTGTTAAACTGTGATGTTAAAAATGATTACACAGACATGTGAGAAATCTTAGTAAGATGTTTATATGGGGTTTTATTCAACTTTAAACATGTGATGCAATAGTTTAAAAAAAATATCTGGTCACTTATGCAATGCAGAATGTTTTTGTGGTTTGTTTGTGTGACACTGGTGATGCATAACCACAACTTCTTTTTTGTGAAACATTAGTCCTGTCACTGAAAGGATGAATTTAGCCCATTCATTACAAAATATCTCTGAATGAAGGATTTGTAGTTGGCCCATTGTCACCTCACAGCTCCACTGTCCCAGGTTTGATCATAAACACGTGATACTGTTTGTGCGGAGCTTCATATGTTCTTCTTGGAGGTTTCTTCTGGGTTCCCTGGTTTCCTCCAACCTCCCAAAAAATGCCAGGAGGTGGACTGGTGACTAAATTGCCCTTGTGTGTGAATGTGTCTGGTGCTCTGTGATGGAGTGGCATTCTCTCCACGGTGTATTCCCACCTCACACACAGCGTTCCCGGGACTGAGTCCGCATCTGCCGCATCCCTGACCCGGATAAAGCGCTTACTGAAGATGAATGGAGGATTCATGAAAGCATTTTGCTTGCATTAGGAATGAATTTCCTGTTCACAGGATAATTATCGAAAGCTAGTACGGTGCAAAAGTCTTAAACATGCAGAGAAATGCCGTAGCGCAAAGATGCTTTCAGAAATAATGAAATTAAATTTTTACATTAAAGAAATACTTTAAAGAGCAGTAACCAGGAATAAATGAAACAATCAGTATTTTGTGTGACGACCCTTTGCTTAAAAAGTAGTTTCAGGTACAATGTGTTCAGCTTTATAAAGAAAGTTTTACTGAGAATCTTCCAGAACCAGACACAGATCTTCTGGGGACTTTGACTGTCACACTTGCTTCTTATTTTTGTAGCAAAACCCAGCAGCCTTCATTATGGTTTTTTTTTTTTTTTTTTTTTAATCTGAAAAGTGGTCTATTACGTAATACGTTGCTTTCTTTACTGACATACATTTTTCTGTAACATTTAATTTTGTGCTGGAAAACTAATGTTTGTAATCTAAAATGTTTTTGTATTGACTCGATAATGTAGAAGTCATCAGATAAAAATCTATAATAAAGATTGTACTAAAAAAAAGGTGCCTAAGGCTTTTCACAGTACTGTAAATGTACTATAAATGATAAACTATAAAAGATGATCATCTCTTTAAAAAAGGGAAACTAATTACAGGTATTTAGGGTGCAGTTTGATTTCGGTGTGATTTGTTTAGGCAGGTGGGAACACCGCAGTAGCACGCACTCAGCTGCAAACCGAAACCAAACTCCTCAAATCTGAATCAACCCGATTGCAGGAAGTGAGCCAAAAGCACAGAGCTGTAGTGCGGCAGAAATACTATGTGCTCTGGAGATTTGGACAAAAAGAGAATATTAATGTTGGATGTGAGACAGAAAATGTTTTAAACAAGTCATTTATACAATTATACAGTGATTTAGTTAGAGCTGGAGTTGTGTTCTCCGTGCTTTCTGTACCTTTTTCTGTCATGTTTCTAGCCGAAGAATAAAAGTTTTCTGCTCTGTGTGTCCCTCAGACAGTGTTTTTTGGTGCATTTAATTATGCAGTGTGAAACTAAACCAAACAAACCGCCAAAATTGAGACTCGGCAAACGGACTAACAGTCTAATGGTGTGAAATCACCATTAAATAATCTCTAATGATTCTACTCCTCCTCCTGTCTAATTTGATTTGGGTTTTTTTCCTGGTTGGCTAGTGCACTGTCTAAAAGCAGAGCTCCTGATGAGTGAAAAATGTGTTATTAAATAACCCCACATTTATTTTTAATTTGCTTTTTAAAAATAAGCGCTGGATTAAAAACCCATCTCTCTCTCTTATGTAAATAAAGATACAAATTTCGTTGTCCGGTGGTCAAGCGTTTGAGATACGTTGCCTTGCACTTATGATTGGGTTCCCTGTGGTGGTACAGGTACGTACATCGTACGGACATTGTACGGTCGCAAAAGCCATCAAAAATCAGGTCGATGCATTACCAGGTTCTCTTAAGTATGGAGCATCGCTCCGCTATTAAATATTACGTGAGAAATAAAATGTGCATCAAGAATTGCTGTAAATGCAAGAGTAAGATTAAGAATTGTTATCCTGATTAATAATCTCCTAATACAGATACTGTATTGTATTACGAGATGTAAGTAGGACTTCATTAACTCTGTTCCAAGGTTCCTGTTCACATTTTCCACTTTATACTGCTGTCATTTTTTTTTTTTTACCACTGCTGTATTCATGAGTAAAAGCTGCTTGCTAGAGGACCAAACCACTAAATTACTGCTAAACATCACAATATTTACCTGTATACTCAGTTATGGTGGTAGAATTCCAAAATGAGGAGAGACACACTACAAAATTTCTGAGATGTGTTTGTAGTTCAGTGTATCATTGTGTTAAACTAAAGATGGCTGCTGCTTGGTGTTTGTGTGCCCACTGCTGAGATGTAGCCATATGTCAGCATGCTGACTGCTGTTACACTTATCTTACATTTATAACCTGACATTAGCACAGTGTGCCAGGTTTGTGTTTACAGTGTTTCCCCACACTCAGGAGATGAGAGAGAGAGAGAGAGAGAGAGAGAGATGTAAATTGGTTTAAAATTTTAATATGATTTCTTGTTTATTTTTTTAATGAGCAGGTGAAATTAGACTATATAGTTCAGCGTGCAGACACAGGCTGGTTAAATATTAATATTAAAACAGTAAATTGCCAAGCTTGGAAGCGTTCAATCACATTCAACCTCAAGGTTATTATTACAGTTGCGTTTAAAGGAATGCCTTTTATTCAGTAACTTTTCAGCCTTCCACACTCTTCTACAGATTTCTTTTTACAGATTATGCCTGGCACACAGGACAGAAGATATAAACGTTTGGCATTTTTGGACGTATTTGTTATATTTCACAGACACACTGTAGTTCAGTCTTCGTTTAATCATAATTTTCCACCGTTTATACCACAGTGCTGTTGAATGCTCGATTCTGATTGGTCAGAAGGTGTTGATTAGTTTTCAATAACAGCAGCAAAGATAATAGTTCAGACTGCAAATAATAGGTTTATATTACAGACTTGTATTGTAGACTGGTTTGAGCTGACAGGAAGGCTACTTTAACGCAGATAACCACTCTTTATAACTGCGGTGAGCAGAAAAGCATCTCAGAATGCACAACACGTGGAAAATTGAGACGACAACATCAGGTTCCATTCCTGTCAGCCAAGAACAGGATTCTGATCTTCCCCCATTCTGATGTTTGATGTGAACATTAGCTCTTGACCTGCGTCGTCATCCACAGGATTTTATGTGTTGCGCTGTTTCTACAGGATCGGTTGCATGAATGAGCAGGTGTACAGGTGTTCATAATAAAGCGGTTGGTGAGAGTCGCATGAAATAGCCAAACGACGGCGTTGACAGAAACTGATGAACAGCCGTGTTATTAGAAGGTGTTGCGATGGTATTTCAATTCTAGTCAACGATTAGACTCTGAGCTTTGCCTTTTAAGCACAGACCATATATTTTCAATAGGGTTGAGATCAGGACTTGTTTTAAGCTTAATTTTAGTCTGCTTTATCCTCCACAACCAGCTTTGATGTGTTTTTGGGGTTATTGTCCTGTTGGGACACCCAATTGTGTCCAAGTTTCAACGGTCTAACTGATGGCTTGAGGTTATGCTGAAGAATTCTGAGGTAGTCCTCCTTCTTCATTATTCCATCCACTTTGTACAGTGCACCAGAGCACGATGCTACCACCACCATGCTTAAAAGGTGGTACAGTGATCCTCTGTACCTCGGTCATTGTGGCCAACCAACTCAAAACTTTCTCATTTGACCATAAAACCTTCCCCCGAAAGGGTTTTTCTTTGTCCATGTGGTAAGCTGCAAACTTTAGTCGAGCTTGAAGGTGTTGATTTTTGGAGCAGGGGCTTCTTTCTTGGACAGCAGCCTCTCAGTCCTACGGCCATGTCAAACTCTGTAGTGGTGTAGACAGTGTTCGAACAAATGGAGAAGAGTTTCCTTAGGCACAGTTATACCATTTTATCAATACATACTATTCTTAGATATTAAAGCATGAATAGTATGTATAGTCATATGGAGTCACATGATGTGCTCAGAAGCAGTGACGTGCAACACAAAGCACAATGAAGGTTTTCAGCAGAGATAAACATGTGAAACAAAAGGCGGCTTGCTGAACCAGTGGCTCTTCATGCTTCAATACAAACAAATGCCTCTTTGATGTAAATGTAAATCTGATTATGCTGATGTTTTGTATTCTGACAATACGGCGACATATGGAGTTGACTTTCAGCGTTCCAGAAGTTGTAATAATTCATCACTAAAAGTTAGTTACATTTGTTGCAAATAATAGGGGAATTAACCACATTGATTAGAGCAGTAAAGTGGTGTATGTATTGTCCGTTATTTGGTCAAATGTAGTGTAAAGTAAAAATACACAATCAACCAGCAGTTCAGAAGAAATTAGTCTGTTTAGCAGACAAGCCCCGATTCGAGCATTAGGACCGAGTGTGAAAACATCCTGAGAGTGTATGATAGCTAAAGGTTCATAACCACAAGGTATGGTATGAAGTGTGTGATGATAAGACTTCAAATTCTATATACGGTGGCGTCTCGATGGGACACGTTTTTCAATCCAGCAAAAATAAGCATTTTTTGAATGTGTGCCTTTGTTTCCATTTTCATTTCAGTAAAACATTCAGCATTATACAAGCACAATAACTGAAAACTTATAAGTTGCTCTTGAGGTAAAATAACACTTTAAAACGGTGTAACTCTAGAAGGTCCTTATGGCTTGGAGTCCTTTCAGTGCCTAAATGATGCGAAGCAGCGGTGTAGCCTGCAGTGGCTGGACATGTATACACATCTCAGAGAATCTCCAGACGTGTATACTAGAGAGAAATTAAAGGCATACGAGCCTCTTGATGCTTACAGATTTGTTGTTTGTGGGCACGTTCAAGACAAAATGTTTTAGTTACAACATCGAGGACGTCATTGTGGCACTGAAAGCCGAGGTGCTGCCCAACCAGATACCATAAACTTATTTGTTAGCTGAACAACGTTAGCTAAATAAACATGTCCATTATAGGCAATTCCTCAGTAAGAATGTGACCCAGCCATCGATCGTTAGACGCTGGTTAGTTTCTTGATGTAGGTTTTAGGCAAGCTATGTCAGTTTGGTAAAGCAATATAAGTGAGGCACGTTGGCTAACTAGCAAGCTAAACCAACTTGACTGATATGGTAGTTAGCTGATGGCTGCAGAGATGAAGACCAAAACTACAACCGTCTTGTGTTGGCTTGGGAAGGTGTGTAATTGAGAAGTACACAGTAAAAACGATTACGCTCATGAACACTTTTCCGACACTCAGCAAGACAGCCCAACATTTAAATAAATAAATTCAGGCTCTGGCTCTTAATCACGTTACATTTTGTTTATATAACAAAATTTATTCTCAATAGTTTTCTTAAATTTTTCTAATGAGCATATTTACAGCTAATAACTTGTTAGATTTATTTATAGTCCCAGCTTCAGTAGTACAACCTAGCATCCTGACTTTGTTAACAGGTAATTAATCCAAGAAGATTAGCAGCTACAGCCAGGTTTTCGTTTCCCCTGTAATCATGTAACTTGCACACTGTACACATTATGTACATCTGGCCACGCCCCCTCCTTTTTCTGCATACACTCACTGGTTGTACCCTACACCCCTCCATTCTGCGATAGTTAGGGGGCGTGATAGGACCGATGGTGTATATTGGACAACCTCACTGAACATTTCTGCTTTTTAATAGTCAGTGTGAGACGACATGGTGGTGCAGGTGGTGTTGCTGTCTCAGCTCTAGGGTACTCAGGTTAGCGTTTGTGTGGAAGTTTTTTCATGTTCTTCCAGCGTCTGTGCGGGCTTCCTCAGGGTTCTCTGGTTTCTTCTCATCTCCCAAATGAATGAATAATCAATGGAGAAATATTTTTTACATTGAAGACTTTTGAAGTTGCACCTAAGGTCTCTAACAGCATCTATCTAAACTGTGTGTGTGTGTGTGTGTGTGTGTGTGTGCGCGCGTGTGTGTGCGTGCGTGCATGTGCTGCTTGATAGGACCCACAGCTGCACAGTAAATGTAGTCTTTGGTCCTGCTGCAGCCAAATATCCCAGCTATTAGTCATATTCTCTCCTGATCTTGTATAACAAAACTGACCAGATCCTCTAGGCCTTTTTTATGGAAAATGTCAGTGTCCATGTGTAATAAAAATTCCAAGCACAGATTTTAACCTAACTCCAAATCCACTGACGGTGCAATTTAGTGTAAGATTGGGTTTGAATTGCCTCCAGGAAATAGATGAGGAGGGTTAAAGAGATCGAAGATGAGAAATGAAGACAAAATGGATAAAGATCCAGAAAGAGCAGCAGGTTTGATGAGAGCACAGTACGCAGACAATCACGAGAGAGTCACAGAGCTGAGGTAAATGCGCCGTGGCATACGAACGACCCGCGTAGAGAGACCAGAGGAGGAAGTTAAAAGGCTGATTATGCCAGAGCTGTTCATTAGCCTATTATTTCTTCCCTGGGGGGGAAAAGTGCCAGGCAGGCAGACTCCAGCCAGGGAAAAAAACACTACAGGACTGACAGTAGCACTGCTTGTATGAACAGGAAGTCTGTGTGTGTGTGTGTGTGTGTGTGTGTGTGTGTGTGTGTGTGTGTGTGT
>JAOTRR010000016.1:17042129-17053185 GCA_028570945.1 Gogo arcuatus | reverse complement strand
GAGAGAGTGAGGTGAGAGAGTGAGGTGAGAGAGTGAGGTGAGAGAGTGAGGTGAGTGAGAGAGTGAGGTGAGTGAGGTGAGTGAGAGAGTGAGGTGAGTGAGAGAGTGAGGTGAGTGAAAGAGTGAGGTGAGAGAGAGAGAGAGAGTGAGGTGAGAGAGAGAGAGAGAGAGAGTGTTGATCCGATGTTCAGTACCAGGGGCCGTGTCCTCTGTGACTAGGCTGTCTGTTATAGTGTTGGGTTGCTGCCAGTAGCACATCGTGCCCAGAGAGAAAACAACTCTCATGACAGTAATTGAATCTCACACACACACACACACACACACACACACACACACCTGGTAGTTTCTGGTGCTTGTGGCTAGCTGCTGTTTTCCTGTGTTCATGATGATATGCAGAAGAGCACTCAGATGTACATGGTTTCCGTCTGCGTGCTTGTTCATGATGTTTCGGTGACTGATGCCTCCTGCATCCCACCTGACAATAATAATAATGTCACAGCAGAGTTTTGTTCCTCCTTATGATCCCAAAAGATGTCCTGATCACAACTGATAACTTAGAAGATATTCTGGGAAAAGGGTGTAAAATTAACCTCTATACCGCAGTGCAGTTCAATCTGATTGGTCAGAAGGTGTGTGGTGTTAACACCCTCATTCTAATACATTATCATTTTAATATGTTATCGTTTCTATCTGGGGAAATGTTGCAGAGTGTGGAGTTTGATAAATGAAGTGAAGTCGGTCCTCTCATGTCCTGTAAGCCTGTATGCAGGCTGCGTTTCTCTCCAGCCGGCTCATATCTGTGATATCTGCCTCTTGTCTCTTCCTTTGTGTTCTTTTCTTTATCTCTCAGCTTTGTGAAACTTTAAACCACACTAACCTTCGGTTATGAAACTTGGACTGCAGTTTTCTCTCCACACCCGCTCAGTGTAAACAGATGTTCATATGGAGCAGTCGGAGGATTTACAAATAAATCTGAAAAAAAAATCAGATTTAATAATCTGATTATAAAAACTCTACATTTGTATGAGTCACATGCCCTTATCAGCACACTTGGTTTCTCTGTCTGTCTGTCTGTCTGTCTGTCTGATTCACTCTTTTTCTCTCTTGTCTCTCTTTATCTATGTCTGTCTGTCTGTCTGTCTCTGTCTTTCTTACACATACACTGTTTTTTCTCCCTCTCTTCCTGTCTCTCTACCTCAGTGCTCCAGTTCAGTGTGAATTTACAGTGGGATGGGGGAGACTAAAACATTTGTCATTCTTGTATTTTTTTTTTCCGTGACTGTGAACATGATCGTTTACTTTCTTCCCGTCAGCTCTGACTGGATCTGTCTGCAGAGAAGTGGAGTAAGAGTGAGGAGGTGATAGTGAGGCACTGATTGTATTTTTATCCTCGCTCACTGCAGGGCTGGGAGGTGCTGCTTTTTGGCAGACACACCCTTACATACACTGTGGTCATGGTGCATAGGTGTGGAATGAACAGAATCCTCACATGCATGTACAAAGACCATCTCCGTCTCCTCTCCTTGCCTTTGTCCTGCCTTTGTCCTGCCTTCTCCAGTCTTGTTATTATAGACTCTTAAATGAGGAAAAGATGCGAACAGATGGAAGGAGAGGGAAGAAATCAGTCAGCTGCAAGAGATTTTCATGTGATCATTTCTTTTTTTACTTTCAAGCAGCACGTTTATTCAGTCATCATCATCATCATCATCATCATCATCAGGGACCATTCATAATGTACCCAAAGACAGATGAGAAGAAATGCTAATGGGAGTGATTGCTTAAAAAATGCTTAGTTTTCTTTTTTGACTACATGAACCTGATGTAGCCACGTAGCATCATATGCTTTATATACACTCATTGAGTACTTTATTAGGAACATATACTGATTCATGCAGTTATTTAATCAGCCAATCGTGTGGCAGCAATGCAGTCCATAATATTATGCAGATGCGGGCCATTTCTATAACTCCACTGGGACTTTCACACACAACAGTCTCTAGAGTTTACTCAGAATGGTGCAATAAAGAAAAAACATCCAGTGAGCAGCAGTTCTGCTGATAGAAACGCCTTGTTGATGAGAGAGGTCAACAGAAAGAATGGCCAGACTGGTTCGAGCTGACAGAAAGGCAACAGGAACTCAGATAACCACTCTGTACACTTGTGGTGAGCAGAAAAGCATCTCAAAATGTACAGCATGCCGAACCGTGAGATGGATGAGCTACAAGAGCAGAAGTCCACATTGGGTTCCACTTCTGTCAGCCAAGAACAGAAACCTGAGTCTGCAGTGGGCACAGAGTCACCCAAACTGGAAAAACGTAGCCTGGTCTGATTAATCTCAATTTCTGCTGAGGCACACAGATGGTAGGGTCAGAATTTGGTGCCAACAGCATGAATCCATGAACCCAACTTGCCTTGTGTCAGCAGTCCAGGCTGGTGGAGGTGGTGTAATGGTGTGGGGAATGTTTTCTTGGACCACTTTGGGCTCGTTAATACCAGTCAGTCATCGCTTGAATGCCATGGCCTATTTGAATATTGTTGCTGACCATGTGGATCCCTTCATGGCCACAGTTTGTCCATCTTCTAATGGCTACTTCCTGCATGATAATGCACCATGTCACAAAGCAAAAGTTGTCTCTAACCGGTTTCATGAACATGATAATGAGTTCAGTGTTCTCCAGTGGCCTTCCCAGTCACTGGATCTGAATCCAGTAGAACACCTTTGGGATGTGGTCCAGCAGGAGATTCACAGCCTGAAAGTGCACCTGAAAGATCTGCAGGAATTGCATGATGCAGTCATGTCAACATGGGGACCGGAGTCTCAAAGGAATGTTTCCAACATCTTGTGGAGTCCTTGCCACAAAGAATCGAGACTATTTTGAGAGCAAAGGGAGGCTCTACCCAGTATTAGTACAGTGTTTCTAATAAAGTGTACAGAGAGTGTAGTACAGAACATGTATTTAAGATAATAATGGTGCATTTGAATTAACTTGGACATGGAAAGTCTGAACTCAGAATTACATGGACTGAAGACGAACCCATGGAGGCCAGCTAACATCAGTGGTGATGAGTTTATGATGTGTTTACCTTCTCAAAACAGCAGTCTGTTTCGTTAGTCTTAAAGGTCTAACCAGCTAATGTATCTCTGTTGATCGATCTAAAGTAAATACTACTATAAACTCAAAGCAGTGAAATATTTTATTTCTTGTTGACGGTGTGAGTGGCCATGTTGAGAGGGTTAAGGAGACCCTCCTGATTGAAAATTCCATGTTACAAATACAAGCTTTAGGGGAATGTTGCATAATTTAGGAATGACAACTCTTGGTGTTGTGCTGTTATACAAAGCAGAGTTATTCTTACCACAGCGAAGTTAATTATTTTCCTATGAAAGCACGTTAATAAGACAAATTGAAAAATTGTTGTCTCGCGACCAAGAAATCACCAAAGTCCTCTGTTCTAAAGACTTTCCAATGTTGGAAGGATTCAGACCACAGATCTGTCTCTATGGCATGGTTGCTGCTGAGATGTTTTTCTGAGCACTCGGTGAAGACGAGAGCTTAAATACAGCAGGACGGGTTTGTCCACTTCCCTTCCCGCTTCCCAAATCCCTGCTGCTCATGCAGATGGTCCCTCTGACAAACTGTATTAAGATTAAGCCCCTGTGATTGGCTCAAAGCTTCCTCTCGATCAGCAGGAGTCCCACCCCCTTTCAGGGTGTCTTCTAGTAGTAAAGGGGCTTGTTCTTGATAAAAAAAATTTTTTTAAATTAAAAAGGCTGTGTAGTGGGTGGGAATGTGTGGGAACAAGTTTCAAGTAGACAAAGGAAGAGAAGTGGAAAAGAAATGTTGTTCATGGTGTGTGATATGTTGAATTAATGGTTAACTGGGTTTCTGTTTCACAAGACACTTTTATCCACTTGCTTGTGTTTATACTGTGATATTTTCTTTTAGATCATTGTAAAAAAATCTTTTAAAAAAAGCTCCCTCCTGTCCCATCCAGTCTACTGACTGTACCATGTAAATCTTATAGTTTAATCCAGTAGTGCTTGAAATTGTGCCTTGCTTTGGGGTTTAATGTTGATTGTCTTGGAAAGCCTTTTTGTGCTGTCTGCTTGGATATTTTTGAGCCCCACCCTAAACAGTCCCTGGAATGTCTGTGGAATCCTGCTTGAACTTATTCCAGCTTCCATAGAGTTGGGTTTATACTGCGTCTCTGCAGCGTCGTTAAGTATCTAATAATGTGTTAATCCTGACTAAAATTGTTCATGTTTCCAAATAAAGTGCACAGATTGAGTGAATGAATGAACTTTTAATAAGCTGTTAAACAGAAGACATGTACATGTTCGCTACTGGAGTCTCTCTGTGTGTGTGTGTGAGTCATGATGCACTTCTAGTGAAGAAAAAACCCCCAGATCTGTGAGAAAACACGGCTTATGTTACATGGTTTAATCAATTAGAAAATATTTGTGGGTGGACGGAGGGTGGAATTGGTGTCAGAGTCACATTTTGAGGCAAGTCGACCTCGGTGAGATTGGCTCAGTGTTTCGTGTTCGCCAGACACTCAGCGAGGATGCAGAACATGTACATGGTTAAAGGAAGGGAGGAAACTTTCATAAAATCTTCATTCGTTGTGCAGTTCTATCCAGATTGTAGATTATGTAACATTTAGAAGAGCGAAGGCTCTTCTCTGACAGATGATGTATCCATTTCTTTTCCTTGCTCTTGAATGTCGGGAAAATATGAAATTCTGAGCAACTTTACTGCAGTCGCAAACTCTTCTTTTCACTGTCTGTTCAATAATAACTTCGGAGTGATGTTTTGCTGAGAGTCACGTTTTCTGGACTTGTGCTTCTCGTTGTTACGGTAACATAAACACTAAACTTTGAATCGGATTACGTATAATACGCAGATACATGGAGTGTCTCCTGTTAAGAGACACGTAAACGGTTCATTTGGAATCTAGAATTAATTCATTTGGGTTAACGAAAATCTTTGCATGTAAACAGTGTGAGTCAGGAAAAAACAAGACACTTACAAGATCTTGCAGACCTTTCGCACAACAGGCCTCATTTATCAAGCTGGATATGAACGGATTTATTTGTTAATCGTTTGTATGAGTGTTCACAAGAAATTTGGTATTCATGAAAATCTACAAATTTGGAAACACGTTCGTATCCTAGTCGTGCTCCTGAGTGCGTGTAAAGACTTACAGAAGAGTCTCTGTCAAACACACATCCTTATGGTAATTCACTAGATCAGGGACTAAGAGTACCATCGAGGACATTTCGTGAAAACTAGCTGTTTATATTATTGCCATGATTTAAAGAATAAAAAAATAATAATAAAGAAGCTGAGCCAACACAAACCTGTAAATTAGGACAAATAAAAATCATTCAGTTATGACGAAAGAGATGGCGGTGTATAAACGGAGGAGGGACCAGAGTGTCTGCACATAGCCGGAAACCGTAAATAAACTGATGGAAGTGTTAGTGCTTGCTTCTTCTTCTTCTTCTTCTTAATAATAATAATAATAATAATAATAATATTAGTATAAATACACAGGTGATTATAGAAAATGGCGTGCGCTGATGGGTCGAGAAATTCGGCATATTTCTCGATAATCACCTCGAGCGACTCGGCAAAATGGCTGCCAATTGTTTTGTCACTATAAGTGAGGAAGAATTACAAATTAGAAAGAAAATGCTGTTCCTAAAAGCACTAAAGATGATACGCAGTTTGGTTTAAACCTATTCAAAGGTAAGGTGGAATTGTGATTTATTTTATCTATTTCAAAACAAAGGATTTTATGTGAATCGGCATCGATAAGTGACGAGCCTTTATTACATTTGCATGCTGCTTTTGAAGTTTGAAATAAATTTTTTTTTTTTTAATGCAATTTAAAAAAAAAAATCACCTGTGTATTTATACTAAAACAATTATCCGCCAGTGGTGAAGTGAATATCGGTGAATAATGACCGAGACGAAGTCGAGGTTATTATCCACCGATATTCACTTCGCCTTCGGCAAATAATTGTTAATTATTAAATATTTTATTGGCATAGAAGTGAGTCAAAATGACTTCCGTTTCTGTTCCACTTCAGACTTTACCCTGATTGTTCATTTCGTGCTCCCAGCTCTCTGTGCGTGACTTTTTATGGAGTTTTGTGTGCAACGTTAAATGTGAATGAGCTGTGTCAGGAACACGCTTTGCACCTTACAGGTGGTCAACATACACCCATGAGTCCAAAGACAATCATCCTTTTCGAAACTTATTTAAATTCTGCAGAGTTTTTCCAGTTTATCCATTTTGTTTCTCATGATGTGGCTGTCTCGGCTGGACGGATCGAAGGAGCTCATCGTGGTGGGGAAAGCGAGAGCTCGGCCTGCAGGGTGCGCTGCTTTAGGTGAAAGGTGACTGCACCTCTCAGAGGATGATGTTGCAAACACACCAGAATCTCATCTGACACACAGACACAGTTGTGAAAGTCACTGTTCGTGCCATTTTCATATTAATGGATGCCTCGGTTTCTCTTAATGTGCATCCCTGCATGTACCCTGGGGAGAAACAGACTTTTAACAGCACTTAGCCACCTGCTACATTCTGTCAGAAATTATATTAAATCAAAACTGTATTCGAATTATAAATAGAAAAAATTACACTGTACTAGGGCTGGGCGATATAATATCGATATCCTGATATATAGAGTATCGTAGAAATCTCTTTGATATTTGTGTCATATCACTCACCTCTACACAGTGCTGCAGGTTTAGCAGGAGTGGTGGTGAGTCTCATGATATCATTAGGCTTGTTTTTTTCCCCTTTAAAAAAGCACACAAACAATATGTTAGCTTTACTGATAGGATTCAAGTCTTAATAACCAGAGTGTTAGGTTTCATAGATGTTCCTTCAATATCACGTGTTTTATTTTTCCCTGCAAATGTCTCGTCGGGGGCTCTGTATCAAATAACAAAAACAGTCAAATTTATGTAAGATGTAAATGTTGTATATGTTGGGATATTAACGATGGCTAAATTCTCTAGCAACTTTTGTCCAGTAACAACGTCTTTGCTGAAACCAATGGTGCAGACCAAACTGTAAGTTCTACAGATGTGAAACTTGGTCAGTAGGTCGTACTCCGTCCCTCTACCCAGGCAAGTGAGATGGGCCCAATCAGCCTAATGGTGGCGCTAAACACCGCCCACTAATTTCCACCATGGCGGATAATGTGTAACTGGATTTTTAATCATCGCTGAATCACTTTCAGAACATGGCTACCTTCAGCCAGTCAGCTTTCGGCAGGCATTTCACACAACTAGCATTGAACTATTATCACATCTTGATAAGTATGTTCATCTAAAGTCTTTTTATTGTTGTGTCTTCACACAAAGATCATCGGTCACTGGCGGTGCTATTTGCCCGTGCTTGGACCCCGTAGATCGCCCCTTGTGGCGATATTTTCCCTTGGTTTTACCGTATATTATCAATTGTTGCTGCTGCAGTCATGATCTTTCAGTGCACAGCCATGTTTCATTTATTGCATGTATATTTTATAGTCAGTATGTTTTCCTTGTTAACCACGAATTGAGAGAGTAACACGTAACTATAAAGGATATTCGGTGGAATACAGTGCTAGAATAAAGGCTTTGTAACCTGACACTGTGCCGCTGTTGTTGACCTTTGTGTTTTCTCATACAGCTGTTCACACAAATATAATTAATGATCTGGTAATGATTTATTCATGATGATCCAGTTCTCTGGAGCTGACTCACCAGGAGGAGAGGATTCAGTATTGTTCTTGTATGGCTTACAGGTCTTGTGGTTAAAGATTTCCAAACAAAGTGAAATCCAGGAACATCTGTGCGTGTTTACGTGAGACTGTGAAAATTGGTGTCATTAGCGTTTCATGTTAAAATGTTAACATGACACGTACGCAATTTCAGAGGAAGATGAGCGAATGGGGACAGCGGAAGCTGCTCTACTCTACATACACGTTATGTAAGTGTGTAAGAGCATGTTGAAGATTATAAAAGATCCGAGTTTAAAGCATCTGTGTTTTGTTACGACAAGACTCCCGTAACCACCCACTCTTCTGCCCTTGACGAGGTTTATTTAGGTTGCCGTTATAGCTACAGGTCTTGAGTGTCTCGGGTGGAAGTTTCCGGTGACTTCCGCTCTCCTTTTGCCTTCTGCTTAGCAGCCTTGCGGTTTGACATTCCTTAAGCACATTTTTTTTGTGTGGGCGCTGGCCTGGCAGAATCATGTCTGTCCACAAAAAAGGAGTAAGAGAAGGAGAACAGAGTGAGAGAGAAAGATGAAGCATTTGATGCTTCTTACCAATCGGCTAATAGATCGGTAATAGTAGAGACAGGGTTTTAATACTATTTCAGTAGCCTAACACTGCTTCCATATGAACTAATTTGGCAAAACCGCTAATGAATTGTTTGTGGCCGGATTTTTGTCATTTACTTTTAAGTTAACGTCGGAAAAGTGGGAAAAGCTTCACTGCAACAAACACAGATGAGTTTTACCCTGTAACGTTCAGAAGGGTAACAAATTAAAGGAAAAACCAACAAAGTGTGTTAGTAAGGTGTTTGGGCCATAATGAGCCTCCAGAACAGCTTCACTGCACCTTAGCAATGATTCTGCACGTCTCTGGAAGTGTACTGGAGCGATTAAACACCGTTCCTCTGAATGATATTCCCTCAGTTGGTGTTGTGATGGATGATGGTGGTGAAGAGCACTGTTTAACACATCTCTGCAAATTCTCTTAGGTGTTCAGTTGGGCATAGTTAATGATTTACATTGTTTTTCATCCTCGTCAAACCTCATCATGAGTAAGTGGGTGGAGTCATGCTGGAAGAGACCACACCCATGAGGGTAAAATGTTTCATCATAGGATAAAGATGATCGATCAGAAGAACTGCAGTATTGATGTGCAGCAATGTTTCACTCTTAGGGGACGAGTTGAACATGTAGGTTTCACCCCGTGTTTCGAAAAGCTTCTTTTTAAGCGAGCCATTTTTATGTAGTCGGGGTGGGGGGTGGGGGACTCTCAGGAATACTCTGCTTATGATAGTATCGGAAGTGTGAAAACTGACCACTCATTGTTGACGCATCTCCACACCTGCCATCATTTCCCTGCTCCAATTCTCTTATGAGATCACAGCATCATCCAGCAGTAATGAGGAAGAATCAGCGTCCAGCAGTGTGTCAGGAGGGTTTAGGGAAGGCAGGGGGCCTCCATCTGTTCTTTAGTTAAATGTCATCCTCTGGAGCCCTGAGGAGAGACAGAAAAGAGGAAATGGATGGAGAGCCTGAGGAGGGGTGGAGCTGGGACAGAGACACAGGGAAGTGTAAGGAAACGAGAGAGACGACAGAACATCAGAGAGAGAGAGAGAGATAACCGAGCAAAAAGGAGTGAGAGGGCAGAGAGCGAGAGAAATAGGTTTTGAGTGACGGGGGTGTGCAAGCCCAGACTTGTTTTCTCAGAGCAGGAGAGAGAGAAGAGCAGTACATGTCTTTAAATCACATCTCGCTGTAATATTCAAAGCTTTGATTAGCTGGAGCTCTGCACGGCAGGAGATTTTCAAGATTGATGGATGCACCCTCTACATTTTTCTCCATTTTTGATATGATACCAGTATCAGAGCTCTGAGTATCAGCAGAGGTGTTTTTCAGAGACATGCCACTGCTACAGTGTTTAACGGGACAGCTCATAATGCTCAACATGGTGGCTGTAATATGCAAGTCACACCTCTTCTGTTTAAAAAAATAAAATAAAGCCTAACATCACAGTCTTACACCGATTCATACATTGCGTTGTTATGGGGAATTGTACAATCCATCAGTGAAAGACTGCACATCATTTACACCATTCTTGTCAGTTTTTAATAGAAATGGCGCGTTATAAGCTGATAAGGATACTGAAACCTTGAGCATCAGCTGATTTACGGTATGCACCTGATATTATTTATTTATTATTATTTTTAAACTCCTAAGCTAATTTATTTTACAAATCCGAGCTTTCCCATTTGTTACAAAATCTGATATATTGGATCCACTATTTTTTTTGCAGGTATCGGGCCCCATACTATATTTCAAAGGTCTTGAATCTTGAGTCGATGCTCAGTATCGGGTATTGGATCAGTGCCGTTTCTAGTTTTTAACCGTGTTTAAACGTCATCTTGTTGGTCTTTTTCTGGTTTCTGGTTCTCTACACATGTAATTAGGGAAGAGCCCGGTCCTGGATGACTGAAAATAACTGCGCAGTTATTGAGTGTTGATGATGGCTGCCGAGTGGCCAGGCTTTACTGGTATCCGTGAATACCCAGTACTGATTCAGTGTTGAACTAGTAAGTAGTTCAGTACCTAGTTTTAAATGATACACAAAACATATCTAGCATTTGTTTTGTGTTTTGGTCCACATCTCCAGAACACGCAGCATTTCTGCAGCACTACAGCTCTGTGCTTTGGCTCAGTTTAGCAGCTCACATCTTCACAAAAAACGCTGCAACCCAAAAACTCAGCATTTTTGATCCACCGAGTTGATTCAGGGTCGAATCACTTTCTTACTGCGAGTGAGCCACGTTAGACTTCACTTAGAAGCAGAAGAGTCCACCTCGCTCAGACGCTCTCAGACTGGGTGCTTTGGTCCACACCTGTGTGTGCTGGCCTGCGCTCAATGGATAACGCGTCAGACTACAGATCAGAAGATTCTAGGTTCGACTCCTGGCTGGCTCGGCTCCCTTTAAAGTCTTTCTTTTTCTGTAAAGCTGCCTTGCGACAATGTCTGTTTTTAAAAGCGCTATACAAATAAACTGACTTGACTGTGTGTGATTGCTCTGTTCTCACCTGTCTAAAGAACCACACTGAGGACAGGACACATCATTCAGACAGAATAAACATTGCATGTGACAGCACTCTAAGACAATAAAACTGCATCGGACTGTTATCACCAAGCTAGCCAGCTAACTCAGTGCGTTTACATGACCTTAGAGAAAATTGAATTATTGCGTTAGTCCGACTAAAACCGGACTTTTAAAACACATGTAAACGTGTT
>JAOTRR010000016.1:17008024-17019035 GCA_028570945.1 Gogo arcuatus | reverse complement strand
TGTGTGTGTGTGTGTGTGTGTGTGTGTGTGTGTGTGTGTGTGTGTGTGTGACAAACACGTGGGGTTGTCAGCTCGGCTGTCAGGTGGAGAGTTGATTAATGAGGATCTGGAAATGGTTCTGCATGCATCTCTCTTGTCTCTCTCTCTCTCTCTCTCTCTCTCTCTCACACACACACACACTGATTTTCTTTACCATTTATACTAGGATGCCAAGCACTAAACAAGGATGTGGGTGGAGCTACAAGTAGTGATTGCTCAAATGAAAAGGATGCCATTTTGAGGGGGGGAACCCCAACGCTAACACTCCAACACTAGCTGTATGTACAAGTGCACTAGTTAGAGAAGTTAATAATGTCTGAAAGCATAGTGGAAAATATCCAGTGCTCTAAATAAATCCCACAATGCACTGCAGTGTGTTAGTGCCCTACCAGTGGAGCAAGTACTAATTAAATTATATATATATATATATATATATATATAGGGTGCCATTTGGTTCACATCAAAAGGATACGTCCCAAATTATTACACAATTTGATACCAAATGTTTCAGTGTAGTATGTGGTTTGGGATGCAGCCTAGCTAGAATCACTTTTCCACCGAACTGTACTGCACAGCAGTCTTCAGTAATGAATCTGTAACTTTCCTATAGAGGATTTGTGTCTTTTCAGATGCAGAGTAAAATGTAAACAGGCTTTAATGCTTTCTTTTTCTCTCCCTAATTGTGTCTTGGCCGATTCCCACCCAGCCTATGATATAACAGCTATCAATCCAGGAGAGAGAGCATCACATGCTTCTTTTCCAACTGCTGCTCATATTACTTTTTATAAATATGTCTATTAATAATAAATATAGTTTTTTTTTAACAGTTTCTTTTAAATACACCATCACTGTATTGCTGGCAGTTTGGAAGCAGACCTTTATACCGTGATGCATATCGTGTATCGTAGAAATGTCTTTGAGGATATTTTTGTCATATCACCTGCCTCTAGTGGAGGAAAGTGAATTTAGGATGCGAGTAAAATGTATGATACTTTGACACAGAATTTAAAACTGTGTAATCTTTGTACCTGCTGCGACAGCTGCTCTTCAATGCCAGCCATTTTGGAATGAATTGACTTGGACACGCCTTGTTTGTGTAACAACCAATCACAGGCTTGGTCATGTAGCCAGCTGGCACATAAACATCAAACGAAGCCCGTTTTCTCCACGGTTATGTCGTATTGTTGGTGGAAGCCAGCCGAGCGTCGTCTCTGCATGAAGTATTCTGAGGTCTTTTAGTGTCCTGACAAATCTCTGACAAAAACCCTTCATGCCCTACTAACAGCCACCTTTTCAGTCTTCTACCTCAAAACACCACCTCAACTATTAAAGCGACTCGGCCCCCAGACATCTGTCCAAACATGTCTGCAAAGGTTTAAAACAACAAACCTCGCTGTACTTTTATTACACGAGAAACAAGTGCAGTTGTTTAAACCAGGGCAAATTCATTATTGGGTTTCTCCTCACTTTTCCCACTACCATCATTTGTTTTTCTTTTCAACTCCTTTTGCCAAAACATCTCTCTTTTTAATTAAATTCAGAAGTTGACACAATTTGCTCTCTGTTGGAGATCAGGTTAAGGACATGAAGCACTGAAGACATTATTTTTGCCTTGTTGAAAGGAGTTCAGACCGTCTAGAAAGGCATGACTTGCATTTCTAAAGAATTATGAAGCGCTCTTGTCCTTTACAAGTTGCTCTTTCGCCTTGTATTTACGTTTTTCTTCATCACTATTAATTAACATTTTATGACTTAACCTCTGCTATTCTTGGTTGCTATGCCAACTGGTGAAGTTGAAGAATTTCCCGTTCGCCCAGGAGCAAAATCCAAGATTGTCTGCTTCACAGATAAATACGTTTATTGTTTCTTTGCCTGTCTGGATCTTTATCACCTCGAGCCACAAGTCCCCAAAAAAACCCTGCACAGTTTACTGAATATTGATGATGGTTTGTTTTTTTTTCCCGAAGTGATTGGGGGAAAAAATATGAATGGTGACTATTTATCAAATCCGTCAGTGTTTAATTGAATGTGAAATGAGGGGATAGGCACATTGAGCTTTTTCATTGAGCTGTCACGACATGATGAATGGATTGAGTTTGCGAAATGCCCATCTCTGCTGTCATTTATCAGCGCTCGCCTGGCGCAGGCTTCACAGCGGCCGCCGTGACAGATAAGGGAAGTTTTATGAGGAAAATTAGCTCAGAATATCGCTCTAATGAGGTCATTATTTATTTTCAGAGTCAGTACAGAATTTTTTTTTTTAGAATAAAGCCAATTCATTTCTTAATGTGCATCATAAATATTTATAAAATGCAGTCAGAATGCTGCATAGAAGTTTTCATGTGCTGTGAATGCTTTCTTAACCACTTGTAGTATAAACCATACTGGTGTGTATGTGGTTTATGCAGGTGTACACACACACACTGTTGTATATTGGCTGCTGATTTGTAATTTTTTCGACAGATCGAGAACCTCCAGGAGCAGCTGAAAGATAAGGAGAAGCAGATGAGTAGTCTGAAAGAGAGGGTCAAATCCCTGCAGGCTGACACCTCCAACACCGATACAGCGCTCACTACACTCGAGGAGGCGCTGGCTGAGAAGGTGAGTACTGCACATATGAGTGCGCGTGTACACACACACACACACGCGCACACACACACACACAGACACACCAGAAAGCCAGGATTGATGTTCAGGTTGCTACAGTTTGAAGGGTTTTTGGTCATGTGACTCATAAGCAGACCTGAAATGAACTTTGGAAAGCCTGGAACATTCATGGAAGATCCAAGATTTTTCCCCCCTCCCCCTCCAGATTATCCATGGCTGAAAGGTTTGACGAAGACATTTTGATGTCTCTTCTTCTTAGAAATATGATGTAAAATCGCATGATGCAATCTCTCCAGTAGTGTTGGGAAAGTTGTATGTAATTGGTTTTTGATCAGCTAAAAGTTCTCTATACAAAAAAAAGTTTCTTATACACTGACTCAATACAAAACAGCGCTATTACATGATAACGAAATAGATGAACAACGTATATGAGGGGTGAACAAATCCTAAATTCATTAGCGAACGCTCCGTTGTGCTGCCCACTCACATGTTTTTGTTTCCCAGAAACCTAATCAGTTGTTAGAGTCACGGATTCACAGTTAGTCACGGTGTATTGTCAGACAGTTACCTCACTGGTGACTTTTTCAAAAATACCGATTAAAATGCATTTTCAGAGGTTACTGTCACCCCGTTCTTTTTTTTAAATTTTTTTTTTAAGAACCTGATCAAGTTACTTACATCAGTGGCTCTCATCCCTTTTGAGTCCAAGTGTAATAACACAAAATTTTCAACCCTCCCTCTGGACTCGCCATAACGTCACACTATAGCAACCTGTGTTTCGCTACACAAGGAACACCCCTGCACTGAAAACCCTCTGGTCATGTGATCTGTTATTGTTGTAAACATGTCACATTGCTACCGCTGCTGTCTCTTCGTGCTTGTTCGTAATTTTATCAAAAATGACCGCTATCAAACACAGAACACCACGGCGTTGCTGATCAGGACTAACAACAGGACGTTAAATACTAGGCTTGTAATGATTCGCCCAATTCGCGATTTGATTTTCCCATGATAGTTTTGAAAAAATATTAAATGAAGAAAATTTTATTACTTAAAAGTTAATAATAAATAGGTCTTTTCTTTATATACTTTTATGAACATTTGTACTACCTCCATTTTTCTTCTCTTTTCTTTATCTTTTAGCAGTCTGTAAAGTCTTTTTAATTTCTTGAGTCTGTTTGTACAGTCAGTCACACAACAACTCTTTCCCATTTTAGATCTGGGTTTTTTGTTGTTGTTTTTCTTTAGAGCTGTGTTACTTCCGTCTAGGGTGAAGTCTCACGGATTCCTGCTACTGTACGTTATTGCGCCCTCTGTCTTCTAAACAATGCAGTGACACCTAGGAAAATCTAAGAGATTACGCAGCCTGATAATCATCACAGTTCATTTTTTATTTCATCGATTCAAATCGTTGTAAATTTGTATCGGGATTTATCATCGCGCGATATATCTATACATGCCTAGTAAATACTGACAGTGTAAGAGGTTTCATGGAAAATATCATTCTAAAAAATGTTTTTTCCCAAAGGAAAGAAATAATTAGGAGATTCTCAGTGATGTGCAAAAAGATTTTTGTGCAATAATGTTGTCATACATTTTTCCTTTAACATCCCCCCTTTTGTTGCCTCGGCTAAATAGTAGTAGCTAACCGTGTAAAAAGTGTTTTGAGCTAGGTAGCTAGTTTAATCAATTAAATCAGACACATGAGCATTTTTTTTAAACTGAAGGCATGTGGAAGATAAGGATCATCCCTCTTGTTTATATCAGTGTTTTTTAAATGATTAAAGACAAGAAGGGGATCACAGCAGTGATTTGTGTGTGTGTGTGTGTGTGTGTGTATGAAACAGAAGCAAAGATTGCTCTGTAGTACGTCCCCATGTTAGGACTCGGGCAGCTTCACACAGAGCTTCAGCTTCCTGCACAGTGGCAGAACTAAAGGTCAACTACACTGTCACTTCTCATCAACTCTGTTTCAGCAGTCCTCATGGTCATCTGGTTTTCTGTGTGTGTGTGTGTGTGTGTGTGTGTGGGCGAGCAGTTCCCCATATATGGTTGCTGTAATAATCAATCCCACTCCACAGTGCTGCATGAGCCAGTAAATCGGTGCAGCAGCCGCTCCGTCTATAATCTCAGCACTACACGCTTTGAGTTCCACAGGTACTGAAACCTGGAAAATTTTACCCTGCGACAGTCGAGTCTGATTGGTTGCAGTGGCATCTGAGCATAAAGTCGTGCCTTTAACTTTACTGACCCTACAGTAACAATATAACAATAATATAATGTCAAGGGTTTAATGTTTTTTCCCCCCCCACACCACATCACATTTTTTATGAATCTTTTCTTTTGGAAGCTCTCTCAGGAGACCTGTTGTAATTTCTGTGTCTGCCACTAGGTGGTGGAGGCATTATGTTTTTGGGTTGTCAATCTGTAGCTTTCTCCTCATATACTGTTAGCTAGCTAGCTAAATATCAGTGAAGTGAATATGCTTTCCTAATTGTGATGTACATAATTAAAAAATATCCTTGCTGAGGGACATTGTGTGTCTGAAGTCTCTCCTGGGAACACTGGGTGTGAGGCAGGAATACACCAAGACACACACACATTCATAGCTAATTGCATTTGAGAGATGCCTGTCCATCTGTCAGCATGTTTTTGCGAGGTTCCCCACACGGACGGGGAGAACATGTGAAACTGCACACGGACAGTAACCCGAGCTCTGAATCGGACCAGGGGCTTTAGAGCTATGAGGCAGCAATGCTACACACTGCACCACTGAGATTCATCAAAAAAAATAACGAACATCCCTCAGGAGAGACGTTAATTCCCCAGCAGTACTTCTGTCTGTTGCAATGATTTGGCGCACAACCACCATGGTTTCAGAACCAAAAGGTTCTGATGAGTGAATACAATGTTAACATTAATTGACATTAATAGCTTTTTAAAACGGCGCAATTTGTTCCTTCAAAGCTTTTAATGACACTACAAAATATCTGCTTTGGCAATCACCTCCGATATAAAGCAAGTGTTAGAAATCACTTATTAGTTAAAAACAGGACTTTAAAATTCCCAGTAAGAGGGTTAGTTTTCACCTCATCAGCAATATTCAATCTGGCAAATTCATCCGAAGCAGTTCCTGTTTTTTCACTGGAGCAAGAACTTAAAGGGTTTCTAGAGCGATGCCCCAGGAACTAAACTCGGTACTGGTTTCTCCTGCAAGGATTCCTGTAGTGGAAACACGCCTGTTGTATCACCTGACCTGAAGAGAGCAGGCTGTTCGCTGCAGGCTGACCCCAGTGGAGAATGACAGCGGTCCTGACGCCAGCCAGCTCTGCCTGATGAATATGAATGAGTTTGAACCCTGGAGGTTATTAACATTGGTTTAGGTATCTGCGGTCTGGCTCGTAACGTAGAGACCTGACTCTTTCCTCCTGCCTTGCATCTCTCACACACACTCACTCTCCAGGATTTGGGCCTCCTCTTTCTCTTCCCTCCTCTTCCTCACCTCCCTGAACAGTGTTGCATCGACTCAGGGCCAGAAATTGAATTTGTCAGCCATCTATTTGGAGAGAGCGCACGCCATTTCCACTCGGAGCAGCTCCAGTACAGCAACACGGCCCACAAGCAAGTCTCTGTGTTTGCTTACAGATGGCAGAAGTATAAATGCTTGTTAAAGTCACACACATGCACATACATACACTCACATTATCTTTTTTTTTTTTTTTTTTTTTTTTTTAAAAACAGTATTAACATCTCTTCCACATAGGGATGTGCTGATTTATTATTGAGTTTCTAATTTACACTGGATGTGCTCACGACACCATGCTTCTTTTTGTTTTTTCTTCAAGAAAACTAATGCCCAAATGTTCAACAGTGTAAAACAAGGGCATAGATAGGACAGCTGAAGTTGGGCGTCTGAACCATATAACCTGTAATGTGTGTTGGTCGTTGTGATCCGGAGTTATCGGGCGACGCTATCAGGATTCTCCCTTCATAAGTGCAGATGATTCTGGGTAATGGTGCAGGCTCTCCATAGAAGAATGTGATTATGTTGGGTTGCATCTATGGGTTGTGTCACAAAAAAAATTGTTAAATCATTTGTAAAAAAATTTGTAATAAAAATATTACAAAATGCTAAACACTAGCATGGGGAACTAAAATAGGACACCATTAGGCCGCATGATTAATGCTACCATCAAACAGACCGATGTAAAATGTTAGTAGTAATAATTGTAATGATTTGTATTGTAGAGTGGCAGAACAGAAACTTGACTAATTATAAACCAGGGAATGGAAATACAGGCTGTTATTATAAATGTGTAACTTCTGCTGAACACATTTGTTTCAGTATCTCACTCACTATAGGTGTGTACTTCTCAGAAGCTCATATTTGAGTACATGTGGTGTCAGGGAGGTGTCATCCTTCATCTATATTTAATACCCAACCCAAATTTCAGGTAGGTTCAGGGTATTTATAGTTGATGTCAGTATCATATTGAAAATCTGAACTTGGAAGGGGTTAGTGCATCTCACCTTCTGCATCCATTTACAGATGACATCCCACCACACCCTTGTTAACAAACCACTTCACTACGTGTGTGTGTTTTATTTATATATATATATATATATACATACATACACACACAGACACACACACACACACACACACACACACTGCACTCTGGATGTCAGCTCGCTGTCTGGATGAAAGTTGCAGTGAGACGGAGCCTGTCTTAGAGAGGAGTAATGCTCAGTGTCACAGCTTGATGCAGCTGAGCCAGGAGCGGCAGTGAAATATGGCCTTCGCAATGAAAAAAGCCGAGTAGTTCTGAAAAAGCACTTTGTTATTAACGTCCACTTCGGCCACTCTGCGTGTGAGTTTTGGCCGGCGAGGGTGTGAAAGAGCTGGAGGCCAAAGACTCTCTGCAATTCCAGGCCATCAATGGCAAACGTCCTGCCAGAAAAACACCACTTCAAACCTCTTACTGTTTCAGCGTTATTACATTCACTGCCCATTTCCCTGTCTCCCACTCCGTCTTTCTCGCTTTTTCATTCTCTCATTCTCACGCACGCATATGTACTCTTGATAAAAGAGGTGCTTTCTGTGCTGTGTTATTATTGTGTATGAGGTCGGCAGTTTTTCAACCGTGAGCGACTCTGGTGGAATGGACAGAATCAGATCTGACTCATTTCACCTGCGCTCGGTTCACTCTAGTTTCCGAAAACACTGTGTTGCGGCTTTGCCTATGGTTCTTGGCCAAAGTTGACACAAGTGCGAGGTTAATGAATCGTGCTTATTCTTTCACTCACTCACTCTTCTTTTTTTTTTTTTCCTCCCCTCTCTTCTCCTCTGGCTTACTTGCTCTCTGTCTCTCTGTTTTTCTCTCACTCACTCACTCACTCACACACGCACACAGAGAAGGGGAGTGGTAGGAGACCCATCAAACATACTCTTGCTTTTTGAAATGGGAGATTGTTTTAGGTTCTAGTAAAGGCATTATTTTTGTAATAGGTTTTTCTCCATTCCACACCAATGCTGTTGAATTTTTCTAAGGGGATTGTAAGGGAACTCTTTATAGTTGCTATGACTTGTCTCGCAAACGTTCTACATCATTAAACGTAACTACGCACCATTCTTTAATTAATAAAAATCATTGACATTCTTGTGGTATAAGATGATTATACAAGACCATGCAACATGCTGTTATTGGAAAATAATCAACTTTGTTGCGATAACACTAACTCGCGCCATCTCCCTGTTGATTATTTTCCTATAACAGCATGACCGCACACATTTTATTCCTTAAACAAAGTCATTGCTGCATGGTTCACTGCTGTATGACTGACCTCTGAATGCTTAACATGCAAAGATGCTGTGTGTCAGTAATGTGTAATGGAGTAATGTGCACTAGTTACTGTTTGAAACAGTTTCTCACGTCAGGAATGCCTTCACAGGAACAACTGACAATTTTAAAACCCAAAATGTCAGGTCTATATTTTCTGCTCTTAATTGGTGTCTGTGGTAAAGCCCCATTCTCGATCACTGTGTCAACTGTGCAACCAAAAAAAAAATAACCCATGGTGGCCCTTCCTGCTGAGTGCAAGAAAGTGTTAGAGTCCACATTTTTTCCAGCAGTTTTGGTGATGTATCTGGGTGCTAAGCATGTACACATGTACTAGGTCTCAAATGCACTACTAATTTTCTTAACTGTCTTTGCTCCCAGCTCTTTATTTGTGGCTGTGGTGCAGCAGCATTCTTGCTCACTGTATCAGCCATTTTACAAAAAAGTAACTGCGGCCACTGTGGTGTCTCTTCTCCTTCATCAACATGTCTGCTACGTGCAAAAAATTTAGTCAACATTTTTTTAAGCAGTTTTAGTTCAAATACTCCACTAATGTGTCTGAAATGGCGTAGTACTCTGAGATGTATTGACACTTTTTTGTTTTGTTGCTTAACTTAAACATCTTTTCTGGTGGAAAATGATGTCGGGTAGTGTCTATAATCTATACGTAGCCAGTTATGTCCACGTAAAACGTTTTTGATACAAGAACAGCATTTTATCACAGTCTTTAGTTTTGTTTTATTGAGCCAATACAAACAGCATCTTGCCTAAAGATCTGAACAAGTTTCTCCAGCTGTCTGAGTTAACGGCGAGGTGGTGGTTGTGTTTTTGTGTGCAGGAGCGAATTATCGAGCGTCTGAAGGAGCAGAGAGATCGTGATGAGAGGGAGAAGGGAGAAGAGCTGGAAACCAGCAAGAAAGAACTAAAGGAGCTGAAAGAGAAAATCAGCCTGCTGCAGGGAGACCTGTCTGATCGCGAGGTAAGAGACACACACGCGTGCACGCACACACCTAGATCACAGTAATTGCCTGTGTGTGTCAGTCTGGACAGTGCTTAAACATTTAACCACCTCACCCAGATGTACGCGTGAACACGACTCGAAACTTCTTGAAACTGTTTGCTGAAGGTCTGTTTGTAGCTCATCATCTCTGACAGGCTGTTTCTGTGATTGACATATGGAAGACGATGATGATTGACTGACAAACAGTGAAAAGCAGACAGGTTTATATAAGCCAGGAGAGCTGAAGTTGCCTTCGATCAGGATTTGAGGCCAGAAATACTTAACTGTTATGGGCGTTTATAGCTATATAGCGAAACTGTTTGGGATTAAAGGTGCGCTCAGTGATTTTATTTATTTATTTTTTTTCTTTTGTTAGTGTACATGCAGCGGTTAGCACTGTCGCCTCGCAGCAAGAAGGTTCCGGGTTCGAACCTCACGGCCGACAGGGGCCTTTCTGTGTGGAGTTTGCATGTTCTCCCTGTGTCTGCATGGGTTTCCTCTGGGTGCTCTGGTTTCCTCCCACACTTCAAAGACATGCAGATTAGGTAAAAATGCCCAGCCACTGGGGTTGTACAAACCAGTGCATACTTAGTGCTGGTCCCAAGCCTGGATAGATTGAGGAGGGTTGTGTCAGGAAGGGCATCCGGTGTAAAAACCTAGGCCAAATCAAATATGCGGATCATGATGATCTGCTGTGGCGACCCCTAACGGGAGCAGCCAAAAGAAGTGTACATGCAACAAAAATCAGCCAGATTGTTTGATTTATGCATTATATTCAATGATGAAACCCCCCTGATGTATCTTATGGGTGGTTAACATGACAGACACACAGCGCATTATATAGGTAACATATAACATTCCTTTGCGCAGTAATTGCCTTGTAATGGTGTTTAAAAATGTTCAATAAAGTCGTCATTCCTTTCCCTCCTTGTTTACTTACTCTAGATATCAAACACACACATTTTTATTTTTGTTTAATCACATATTTTGGCTACCAGCTGCTAATAATGGTTTATTACTCGTGTATTTTAGTTGCTGGACATTAAATTTGACAAATCTGACTCAGCTGTATGCTATATACACAACCAATTTATTAGGAACACCTGTGCACCTGCACGTTCATGCACTTGTTCAATCAGCCAATCACATGGCAGCAGCGCACACGATTCAGAGTAAACACTTTGGTCACTGTGGCACCCCAGGCTCTGTAAACAGAAACAACGTGGACCCCCAGTCATATCATCCAGTCAGGAGAAGCACGGCTTCTCTATCGCTCACTAACGTTCAGTGAGGTGCTGTATTTGTGTGCTAACGTCCAATAAAACCACTGATTGTACCTTTAAAGGACAAATGCTACTGTGAGGAAGCAGCATCAGGCCATAACGCGCACTCTGGCTTTGCCTCTTCAGCCTTGCGTTCATCCTCAGAGGAGCTACAGCGTGATGAAAGCAGACAGGCTGGACACACTCTCAGTACTCTGTGTGTGTGTGTGTGTGTGTGTGTGTGTGTGTGTGTGTGTGTGTGT
>JAOTRR010000016.1:16959607-16970217 GCA_028570945.1 Gogo arcuatus | reverse complement strand
ATCATGCAAAATTAGCCATACTGGGCAACTATGCAAGGTAGATTACTTTTGTAAAGCAAAGTAAGCAAATCTGAAACTTATTAGTTAACCAGTTTAATACAATGCTTCATAATGTCACGTTCGCGCTTTGCACGCCTTGAACTGTCACTCTCGTCCACGCCCATTTGCACGACAGTCTAACGTTAGTTAATACTAATACTAATAATAGTAATACTAACAGCGTTAATTGATCATTAATATTAGTCCTGGATATTAATGTTAGATTAGCTCGAGCCTAACACGTTAATGACTAGATTTTCTATAGAGCTATATCTAGAGTCTAGATCTATCGGTCCTAACTTTTAATTGAATTTGTTTAGTCCTACAGCTTATAGATCTACTTACGGTCTGGCAAACAGAGATGTTGGGTTCTGTGAGCCCCTTACTGCTTTTACCAGTTTTTTTTACTTTTGCGCGTTTGTAGGCATCGCTGCTTTTCAAACGTACCTTGTTGCACTGACTCGTTATTGTAATAAGACAAAATGGTGGACAGAGCACGTCTATGACCCTGTGCTAATAGTGTGTTGTGATTGGTCAACATGCGTTACCTTCATTGCAAGTCGGCAACACTCGTTAGGGCACGCTTTCTTTCCATGTGGTGGAACGTATGTGCCGGGCGCTTGGAAAGTTCTGGAAGATTATGAGTAGGGTGCATATAAATTTGGGCAGGGCGCACGTTCTGGAGGGCTGGGCGTGGCGCCCTGGTAAAATAAACTAGCTGGAACACTGCTGAAGATACCAGACACATGAAAATCCCAGGTGTGAACAAATATCCATCAGGGCTGTCCACCTAAGTTTCTCTTAATACCAAGTCTGAACACGAACGTAATGGCTGAAGCTTGACTCACTGCCTGTTCGTTTTATGAGTAACCAAAGTGCAGAGAGGAAAGTGATGTGGCTTTTCTGATGTGTGTCATGGTTCTTGGTTGAGTCATTTGTGAGCATGTGACTCACTGAAATTAGATGGCTAACCACATCTGACCTTAACCACCGAAGCTTCTGTACCTGCCCTTGACACACTCATCTTGATGCTGACCCCAGCAACCTGCTTTTACTGAACTACCTGCTTCTCACTTACTGTCACCTGTGGTTTGTTTGTCTTAGTAATAAATGATACAAGCGTTTCATGTTTTATAGTCTGTCCTGCTTATTTCTTCTGTATTTTAATGCCCATTTTCATATTTAACAGGACTCTCTGAGGCAGAAAGACGAACGAATCGAGGAGCTGGAAGAGGCTCTGCGTGAGAGTGTTCAGATCACTGCAGAGAGAGAGATGGTGCTGGCACAAGAAGAGGCTGCACGCACACATGCAGAGAAACAGGTCAGGGTGCCACAGTTAACACAAGTCTGTGCTAATCATTCTTCAGGGTTGCAAAAGTCGCAACTATTTTAGGCTTTTTTTTTTAAATTGGTATTTGCCTCATGGAGCAGTAGGTTCAGAAGCCTGCTGATATAGCAGGCCCCAGACAAAACCTACTTCTTGTTCACTTTCACAAAACTATTTTTAAAGACTGATTTATATATAAACATAGCACGGCACAGACAAATGATATTAATCAGTGCTGTGGTGCAGATGTGATGTGGTGTTGGCCAAAGACTTACTGGCTTGTTATCAAATGCACACGTGCTACATTAGAGATGTGATTCTGAGGCTACACAAAGCCGGCCCATCCTCACGGAATCTTATTTTCTTTAGAGAGTATCGTGACACCTAACTAGCTAGCTAACTTGTTTGACATGTTTTTTTTTATTTTGAATTTTTATTTTTATTTAATCGTTTTTTGGCTTTTTACCCCATTTTCTCTGTCTGATCATTTGCCATTTTCCACCCACTAACTAGTTCCCTCCATCATATGACACTCAGCCACATGCTTCCTTTGAGACACATGAAGCAAGCCACTGCTTCTTTTGCTACGTTACAGGGCAGCGTTACACACTTGGAGGAAAGTGCTATCTGCCCTCTTCCACATACATGAACTCTCAGACACTTACGATTAGCTCATGTCACTGTGATTGACAGGGGAAGAAGGTATGCAATCCCTCTCACCCAGAGCGCACGGTTAATTTTTTTGCTCTCTTGGACTTCCAGCCTTGTGTGGCTGTTATCATCGGGATTTTAACTTTGATCTTCTGGCAATAGGACGCTAATGCTTTTCTCTTGCATCACTCAGGAGATGCTTTTAATGATGAGTTAATCAGGGTTTCAGGCCACCAAACGAAAGGAATGGGCAGCACATTGGAGTTTTTACTTGTCTGGTGAGCTAGATAATTTATAAATTTGTACAAGAACACATGTTACTACATCCTATAATCACTGTAGTATAAATTATGTTAAAAAGTTGGGGAAAAAGTCAATGTATGCAACTAAATCATCTTGTCTTTTTTTGCTATCTATCTAGACAACTTATTCTCTCCTTTCTTAACACTGAATATTCTTAAAAAAGCTGGCTTGATACTCAGTTCGTAGCTGCTGTATTTAAGACCGTGGTCATTGCATCATGGTTTCCTCCCTTCTTTGACGCTTAAGGAAAAGTTAATGCTCCTTGCTTTAGAAATAGCCGTTTTTAGCATGAGGTGAAGAGGCACTCCCAAACGCTGTTTTGTGGAGAGTTTAATGCACTTCTGTGGAAGACTAGCATCTCCTGAGCTGGTAGCATAATGGCTGCCCTGTCACAGCACAGCACAGCACATCACAACACTACAGCAGCTCTATGAATCATGCCAACCTCACATCACCCTGCCAACACGAGGCCATTTAACAACATTCATGTGGCATGTGCTTGCCTGTGTTTGTGTCTCCAGTCAGTCTTCATTTGGAAAATAAATCACTCCTGTATTGCAAGTATGGTGAAATAAGAACCATTCCATTTTTTTTTTCCACACACATACACAAGCCATGTCTCGTTTGTGTCCAAAACGGGTCACTTGGTGTTTTTATGGCATTGAAAGAGTTTAAATCATAACGTCCTTGTGTTTGGCCTGGAGATGGCATCAAAAAGAAAACGCTCTCACCGAATGAGTCTTCCTTCTGCCGGACGGCCTGTGAGTCAGCGTTAATACGGATCACCCAACTGCTGCACACTGACAGTCTTAAGGGTCATGAACACGTCATGCTTGAGTTCCTTTTACTCCTGACTTTTGGCCGGAGTGGTCCACTGTTTGGATCCCTTTGGGGTTAATTAGTGCAGGGCTTCGAAGGAAGCCAGTGCTGCTGCTAAGCCTGGTTTACTCCTTTTGGAAGTCGAGAGGACGTTGGGATGGTTACCAAACTCTGCATCACTGTTCCTAAACCCCTTCATCACCCAACTACACACTCATTAGCGCTTCCATTGCTTAGTGACCCGTACTGGAACTAAGTCTCCGTGCCCAGTAATGTCTCTGGCTAGAATTACGTTTCTTCCAGAGAATACAGGACGGTGATCTTCAGTAATGTAGCATGTGTTGGCCAGAGGAAATCCTTCCTCTTTTGGCTTTTTAGGGTGTTTTCACACTTGGCCTGAATACTTGAGACCAGAGTAAGAACTGATTCTGGGCTTGTTGAAGGCTGGGGTTTATTAGTGCAGGTTTGCTTTCATATAGAAGAATTCCTTCTACACCGTGGATCGATTGCACAATTCCTTATGCACCTTTCACAATCAAGTGAACAAAAATGCTTTTTGGATGCACAGTGTCATCATGCAGCAAGAACTGGAAACGATGAGGTGTAGAGGAGACGAGATTTGTAGCCATGCAGGTTCCATATTTTCCTAAAGGGGTTTTACTTGGAACAGGGAAACCCTTACATAGAAGGAGCCTTTAGGAGTCGAGATTTATTTATTTATTTCCACAAATATAGGTACCACATGCACAATATAGCACCGTTTGAGATTGAGTAGAGGCTACTTGTGGTGGTGGTGTGTTTTAAGTGCCTGATATTGTTTACTCTCAAAATCCTTTCAATTTTAACTGAGCAAGTCAGAGGCGATGGTGGCAAGGAAAAACCCTCCAAGACGACATGAGGAAACCCTGAGAGGAACCAGACTCAAAAGGGAACCCATCCTCATCTGGGTGACACCGGACAGTGCGATTATAAATTATTTCTCTTCTATAACTATACTCTATAGTCAAAAAGTGCAATTGTGTAACCAGGAACTTATTAGCAACTCATGATTAAGTATTGGCACCCCTTGGCTTTATGTGGGTCGCTTGGCATCATTACTGCAGGCCAAATTTGTTGTATCTCGTGCTTAAAAGTTCACCCTATGAGAGATAACGGACAGCACCAGCACCAAATTGCCAATCACGAGTAGTATTTCACTAATTTTAGCCGTCATTAGTTATTTCACAGCCTCCAGAGAAACTCCACACATCATAGGACAGTAGGAAAAAAGTCCATAGAGTCTGAGCTAAGAGCTCTGACACGTGCTGTATAAGCATGGAGAGCGTCTTAGAGATGAGTGAACCTACTTTGGGCTGATTTTATATTATGTATGCATGCACACAGACTTTATTTACTTTGACTTTTTTTTTTTTTTTAACTCCGTCTGTTTGAATAAAGTTTGGAAAACACTTTCCTGAGAAGAATCACTGTCTAACATTTAACCCACAGACTTACACACTGCCCTGTCTTAACTATATCTCGGACTTAGCTCTTCACACGCCCCATCTTTGCATACACATGCATTTGCGCGCGCGCGCACACATTTCTCCTTAACTCTGGTTTCAATTTCCTCTAATTGCTGCTCTCTTGTTGTTCAGATTTTGTAGCACACGTTAGATTCAGGCTCTGTACAAATTTCTGTCAGTCTTTTTGTTCTAAAGGCATGGAAGGGAGTGTTGCTGTTCTTTGTTAGCCTGACAGCCCTCTTCCTTTCCATTTCACTTTTCTTTTTCACTTTTTTGTTCACCATTTATCTTTATTGCTTCTGTCCCTCTTTTTTTTTTTTTCTTGCCCATTTTGACCCATGCATTAGCCGCTCTTACATCAGAGAGGCCTATCAAATGAAATCACTGTGCTGGCACTGAAGGCTCAGGCCTGTCTTATTTTAGCTGATGCTCTCATGAGTTTTTTGCACCGCGCCAAACCTCATTGAGCCAGCCAATGTAATGGGCGTGTGTAATTAAGGGCAAAATGTGGCCTCTCTGGGAGAAAGGACTGTTTTCCTCTGACACAAGCCTCTCGCTGTGCTGTGACACCGATCACTTAACCCCAGGGGCTGGATTTACAGCCAGCCTATCCAAATGCGACCAGCTGCTCAAGCAGGGCCAGTGAAAGCGTTTGCCCAAGACCACATGAAAATACACGTCTAGTCTCCAGACATGATTCAGCACTCAAATGACATACTTCATAACCTTCTCTCTTGAGGCACCAGACCAAAGAAAGCCTCAGCGCCTCCTCCAGTGTTAATCAGGATGAGCAGATGTCTCATAGCCACCCTTATTCCTGTTCTTCCTCGTTGTCATCCTCCCTCCTTTGGTGCTGCATATGGATTTCTGTTTATTCTCTCGCTTCACACCCCACATGCCTTTTTGGCGCTGAAGCCCCCCTGTGTTGTCCCAGCAACTCCTTATTTACCACAATACAGCCATCTTTTCCAATTTCTGTTTTACCCCTCCCCCCTCCTTTCTCTGCTTCCAGTTTTCGTTTGCGTGATTTGTTTCTGAAGACCGTTCTGGTTCGTTCTGTTCGTCTGCTTCTGTTTCTTCTGCTGAGAGCTTTGATTTTTTTGGCTTCTTCTGTAATTACTCTCTTCTCTTTCTTTGTTGCTTCTCCACTGCTTGCTGCCTGTTTGAAGCTCTTTCATGAGCCTATGCATGACTCCAACCACGCCGACTTTAAGTGGTTCAAGGTATGATATGATTCTTTTTTTTCTTTTTTTTTTTTTTTAAAAGGATGATTCCATTTTGATTTTCGTATGTTCTTTTTTCCCCCATCTGCTGTTCAGATTTCAACATTTTGCCCCTTTTTCCCCCTTTTATTATTTTGCAAATGTGGAACTGTGCGGCTTTTGGTTTCATACTAAGCCAAACATTGTCATAGGAAGCTTAACCACTGTCATGGTGTACTTTATTGACTGTTCCCTGAAGATGTTCCTCTGTTGATCATTGTCTCAGGCTTGGGATTTCTCCCGTTCTTTGCTTTGCTATTTTGGGAGTCAGATCCGCTACTGTCCCAAAGGAGTGATTTATTTGTTTTGAGGGTTTATTGTTGACAAATTGTGTATGGATTCATTTTCTTTGTGTTACTGTGGAAGATTCCTTCAGTAGTAACCTCTAATAAAATTCCTATCCTATTTCCAATCATATTCTCAGACTTTCATTCAGGTTAAAAGTTAAACATTCAAACAGCTGGTTAATTATTTTCTATATGGATGAGAAGTAGTTTATAAATGTTGTCACCCCCCCCAAACACATACAAAGACCACAGAAGATACAGCACTACCTTCTGCACCATGGACACGCCTCTCAGAAATACTACACTACTACTTGACTGTACAGCACTTTGAGCTACCACCACGTGCTGTTTAAATAGATATAAACGATTCAATTATTTCCATCACATCTATCACAAAAGTACATCATCTATTAATTAAACCTTTGAGCCCTTCAAGATATGCATCGACAGTCCTGACACTCTGAAGCTCCTGCTAATAAAAGCCAATGAAGTCGAAATGAAGTTCAGCTCATTCCTTTCAGCGGGCTTGCAGCACAGGAGACGGTGTGAAGTCAGCTCAGAGATAAAGAACTGGAGCCCTGAGGTCATGAAGCAACAAAGACAAAAACAAACAAAAAAACAGATGTGGAAATTAGGTTATGTTCACATTGCCAGCCTTAGTGCTCAATTTGGATTTATTTCTCAGATCCGCTTTTTTTGTTTGGCTGTTCACATTATTTTTTTAAATGATTCCAGTGTGAACTGGTCGCAGGCCTGCACAAAAGAACAATAACAAAGACATCACGGACAGCGTGATGTTGTACGCATGTAAACATGGAGGCCACTGAAGTCAGTGTTTATGGTTTCATTTATAAGTTGATGCGCAGGAAGCCAGCGGATTTGTGAGCAGATGATAATGAGCACAAGGACGAGGAGAAAGAGAGCCAAATTTTTAATTATGGCTTTTTGTGAAGCAGTGGCTGCTATTTCTGTACAGATGTGTATCTGGATGCGGAGTTGGAGCCAGGAGTGTGTCTTTAGCGTCTTTAAACTTGACTTTAAGGCTCTTAACTTTTCTGACACTGCAGCCACGTTCCTCCATGGCCTCGTTCAGATGTTTGTTTCAGTATACTTATAAAACACAGACCGGTTACGATATGACCCCTCAAGTTTTGCTTGAACAGAAGTGTCATCCCAAATACTTATGAGGTCTAACACCTCACTGTCCCTTCACTGAATACCTCCATCGCGGCTGTCGTCCATGTTTGTATTCACCGAGTGACTCCCGCCAGTGCAGAATTGTGACAAATGTTGATCTAGAGTGATGTAAAAGTCACAGCTGCTTCAACTCTGTCTCAACTGAAGCTGGATTTTAGACTCTGAATTTCTGAGTCCTCAAACCCACAAAGGATGAAAGGATTGTAATGAAGACATGATGCAGTAGTTTAATTCTTGTTTTGATTTCCCTCAGCCGATATGATTAGGAGCTCCTAAGCCGATCTCCAGAATATCATGATCTCATAGCAAATACTGCCAGCTTTATGCTCTCAGTATATCATGTGTAACACATCAGTTAAACAAAAAAACACAGCTTTACGTTCATACCCGAATTCACTTCTTCTCTTTTAAACAAGTATACTACACATGATGTAACATAACATCATACTGTAAAAACCTTCGGGCTTTCATGTTTGCGCTTCCATTTTTTAACAAGTAAAAAAGCCACTAAAAGCCATAGATTTATTTCAGTGCATTTGTGGGGAAGCAACTCTCTCGCTCTGTTGATTTCCATAACGATTGAAAGGATCACCTCCTTTTTTTTTCTAGTGCATTTTTCATTTTTTTGTCCCATTTAAATCAATGCATTGCTCCTCATCAGCGTTTTCAACCATCTGGAACGTTGCGTTTTGAAAAAAGCATTGCTCTTGTTTCATTTCATCCCTCCTTTTCTTCCTTTCAAGTTTTCTGCCGACATTGCGTTTTTTTTATATTAGTGTACTCACCATTTTGTTTCTCTTTAATCCTGCTGATTAGCATAAAGAAAGCCAGTATGCATTGGTGTCTTTCCATTTTTATTTCTTCTCTTGATTTCTGTTTGTCCTTTTTTTTTTTTTTTTTTGTTTAGTTGGATACCTTTCTTATCTTTCCTTCTGATGCATTTTATTGAGCCGTCTTTCCTACTTTGGTTGAAAAGTCAAAATTTTACCCTTGTACCTTCTAAGCATTATTAATTGAAAACTAAAATTAAAAATCAATGTGTTGGAAGTCTTCAAATATATTGAATATAGTAGTACACATCTTGTGAATTTTAATGAATATGGCTTAAATATGAATTTTTGTCTCAAAGTCTGTCAAGTTAGCTTCTGTTAGCAATGACTATTGTAACAAAGTGACCTCAACCTGCCCGAGATTATTCACAATTTATTCAAGGGTCTGTTTTCAGCGTCGTTTGGAGTGAATAAAAATGATTAGAATAGTTGTGAGTTTATAAAAGACTAACATTATTCTTTTATAGAAAATATACATTACGAGACAAGTATGACATTTTTCTGGCAGGAAGAAAACCCCGGCATCATCAGCTTGATCTGATAGATGGAATCCATCTGAGATTCCTGATAGCATCGGCAATCTGTAAGTCTGCTCGCAGACGACTTGTGTAATCATCACGCAGGCATGAGCCCAACGTTTCATAAATAAGCGATCGTAAATTGGTGCGTGGCTTGACTAACATTGCATGTTAGTTCATATTCCCCTGAGAAAACAATCTGAGCATGTAGCCGCATTTATTTTATCTTCAAATGCTTCATCTACAGGAGGAAACTTCATGTTGAAAGAAACTGAGCGTTCACTTTGATCAGCTTGAAAGTTTGCTGTATATTTTTGGCTGCTTGCTTTTCCCATTTCCATATATTTAGATGTGTGTCTGATTTTGCATTTGGCAGACAATCAAATGCCTGACACATGAATAACAGACGTATCTGAGACGAGGTTTAATCTCTTAATGAATGACTTATCTTTAAGGCTTGCAATAAGCAACTTCCAGGCAGCATTTGCTGAGTGCTTTTACAGTAAAAACGATCACGTCCTTTCATTCTGGCTACGATCTTGGTCACTGAAGATGGCTCTGGTTTCCGTATCTGCCCTATGGGCAACAGTGACACCATATCTACTGCTGCACATCATGGATTCATTAGGCATCTGTTCTGCTGATTTGTGTGCGTGCGCGCGCGTATGTGTGTCGATGCCTAAGAGCTATGAAAGCCTGTTTCAGTGCAACACTGTTTTCTTTTAAGGGGTTCCCACACAAGAATCCTTCTTCCTATCCTTGCATACCTCTTGTGGGATGTTCAATCCTGATTGACAGTTCTTCCATCTCTCCATCTAACCACAGCCTGTAGTCTGTGAAACCGATGCTGGCGAAGTTTAAACATTTACCCATGCTTATGGGAAGCCCAAAGGTGGGGACTGCTCTACTTGCTTCCTCTAGAGAACAGTGTTGCCTATTATTATTATTATTATTGTTATTATTATTATTATTGAGCAAAATCTGTTTCTATTGGGCAGACCCTTCTGTCATTTGTGCTGAAATATCCCCCGAGCTGCACAGCATCTGCTTGGCTAGCATTAGCTGGTTAGCCTAGGAAGACCAATCTTGGCAGCACCACTATGCTAACAAGATTTAATGGGTGATTGCCAGAGGTGTTGAACAATTAAGATGGTTTCCTAAACTCACAGCTAATGTAGCTAGATACAGCCTCATGAAATCTTGAAATGCTCCCAGCGAATAGCACAAAGACATGTCTTTTTCACAAGGTGGGTTTTCTCCCTTATTTGGTCTTGGCCTTCCTACCCCCCGGTCAGCTCTTTCCTGTCATACAACAGCTACCAACCAGGAAGGACAAAGGCTGTCAAACTGCTGCCCATGCTGCATCACAGGGTGGTGTAACACGCTTGGAGGAAACCACTATCCGCTGTCTTCCGCATGCATGAGCTCATAGATGCCCATGATTGGCTAGTGTTGCTGTGATTGATAGTGGAGAGGCAGAATGCCACGCCTCCCACCCAGAGGGAGTGGCCGATTATACGCTCTTGGACTCCTGGCCAAGGATGGCTGTGGCATCGTTGGGATTCCAGTTTGCGATCTCGATACTATAGGGTGAACGCCACTCTGTTTAAACAGCACAAAGCCATTATATAGCCATCACTTGCCAGCACGATGTGCGATATGAATAGAGACTTACTTCTTGTCAAGGTGGCAAACATAATGTGCTACATTAAAATTAAAGATGATAGCAATCTTTGATACATTCATTGCTCTTAGCAACTACCGTATTCGACCTAATCAGCGCACCTGCCCCTGTAAGCACACATCCACTTTTCTGACAGCACGAACTGAGTCAAGTCACTGACATAAACAAGGTATCTTACCTTATTGACC
>JAOTRR010000016.1:16938218-16949286 GCA_028570945.1 Gogo arcuatus | reverse complement strand
TCTCTCTCTCTCTCTCTCTCTCTCTCTCTCTCTCTCTCTCTCTCTCTCTGTTAGTTAATGTTTGTGATATTCTCAGCATTGGTTCAGATCTCAGCCTCACAGCTGCTCAAGGCATTTTGGGTCAAAGCCTCACGCGCCGTTGCAGCCTGGTTGAACAGCTGTCCATGCTGAGACTCGTCTGTCAAGTCAATGATCTCTCTGAAGTTCATTTCCTCTCTTGGTTTTCAGAATTACTTGCAGGCTAATTTTGTGTATAAACATTCTTGGAGGCTGGTTGCTAAAGATTAGCTGGAGCTTATACGCACTCGTACAGATGGCGCAAAGACGCAACATTTTCTGGAACGGTTAATCATTTTACCTAATGAGGTTCTGGTGGAACAGTGCTTGATTGAGTGCCCATTAAAACACTAAATATAAAGAACAAATTGCACTGCTTTCGCGCTAAGAAAAGTGCTCCTAACACTATTAATACCGCTCCTAGCTAGCATCAGCTAGTTAACTATTCTAGCTTGCTCTCTCGATTAAATTTATTATCATCAGTAATGCAGATGGCATAACGATTGGTGTAAGTCTGGTGATAAGAAGGTCGTTTGCCTTCATTGCGTCTTTGGAGCCAGAAAATCAAGAGAATTTGCTTGACATAAATGAATGCAGCCACAGTTAAACTGATGTCACATCGCATACTGATGAATGTCCTAAAAATAGATAAGTAGTTAGGTTTAGTTGCGTTGCAATGTTGGAATATCAGCAGTGAAATCAGTTTCATTCAATGTGTCACAAATCCTTATTTTTCCTCATTAGCAAGGTTCATTTTTGTCCCAGCACTTCTCTGTAATTTATTTATTTTTGTTTTTCTCACTTACAACCCGATCGATCAGGTGGCACTTTTCTGAAAATTCGACTCTCTTCTGCTTTGGCCAAAGAAAATACAGAGGCAGCGCTTCTTAAAAGCAGTCACATTCCACCACCAACCATTTCCCTTAGGATTACATAGAAAACGTGTGCTGGCGGTTGAAATAAAACGTGAACGCACGCTTAGTTTCCTGTGCATTGCCTCAAACATAACAATGAGCATGGCATATTGTGATATTGGTGTCCTGCTGGTTGGGATGCCGTGCATCAGTGATGGGAGACATTGTTGCTAGCACTGCTAGCTGGACAGGTGAGTCTCCTTCTCTTCCCTGCTGACGTTTAAACCCGTAGAGCACCTGTGGAATGATATGGATCACAGCATTAGCTAATTTCATGAACCTCTGCTCACCAATGGCACCAACTTCTACAGGAATGGGAGAACAATCCCACATTCATAGATGTGTTGGCTCTATAAGGCAGAGAGGGCAGACAAACTGAAATGGAAAGAGTGATTGTACAGCCAACCTTTAGGTATGAAATAGAACAGGAGGGAAGGGAAATGAGAAGTGGATTTTTCAAATAGAAATCCCAAATGCTCCCGTTCTTCTGTGCATGTGTGCGTACGTGCGTGCAACCTCCTTGGGAATGTTGAAGGTCAGAATGTCAGGATGTGGATCCATATGTCTTATCAATGGTGCAGTGGTGGAGTGAGAGCTAGGGAATTCTGCCCTGCAATGGAAAAGAATGTCCTGCCGACGGCTCCTGTGCACCGATAAATCATCGCCATTGACTTCAGCCTCTCACACTCAACGTCCTGGCACCAACCCAATCCTACACTTATGGACCATTCTTCCATCACACTATCATCTCTCGCCTTGTGCCATACCCAGGGCTTGAGGCAAAGGAACAAACCCACCAACTACAACCTCAACCCAACCTCCATTAAGTACCATTATATGCTCCATTATACACCCACAACCATTACATTCGAACAAAAATCTGTTTTGTCTGTTGTTAAACAGCTGTTATTTTGAAAAATGATCTTTCTTAAGATGAACTTGATTTGAGAATCGTCTTTACCATGCAGCTCATTTCTTGCATTTTCAGCACATTTCGATTAAGAGCACGTATGCTTGGCTGTGCGGTTAAAAGTCTCACTGGATGGTGGGGTCATTGGGTGGATTTTTGCTGCTTGTTGTAAGTGCAGAAGAAAACTTTATTGTAAGTGGCGTGTAATCAAGGCGAGCTCTAGTCATGTCCAAGAATTCATTTGGGCTCTTATTTATGCATGACCAGCATGCGCTCACACACCTTTATCTGGCCCATATATCCCCGCTCGTTGCTCTTTAAGCAGTTTGCCTTGGCTCAGTGGCTTGTATGAGGCTGCTCAAGGTGACAAGGACTCAGACATAGGAGCGGGAGGTGGAGAAAAGTAAGGGAACAGGGTAATAAAGCTTCATGCTGAAGGCAGGTGGCTGATAAGGTGAAAGAAATGGAAATGCAGAGAGTAGCCAGGCTTCTGGGCAAACACAGAGAGAGCTAGTCCTGCCTTCTCAAGCCAAACACAACAGACAAGTGGAGACGGTTCAAAAAGATTTCTACTCACCCTGTGAATCTCTCTGTGTCCCAGTTTTTCTTTAAACCCATTTAAATTTTTGCGGTTAGGGCCACTTCACTACATTAACGTATAAGTTGTTTAAGCTATGGCTTCATCCGCTGTATCATACACACTTGTTTAAATTACAGAGCAGAAGGATGAGTTGAGGAAAGAAAGCTGTCGTCAGTGCTCATTTCATATATTCTTTGTTTTTGTTTTACAAGACTGTCCATAGAAGACCATTCACAAGAGGTCAAGAGTCATTGTTTATTATTATTATTATGTGTCATCAGAGTCAAATGTTTATGGTTTTGGTAGCATGTGTCCTGTAAATTTTCTCACTAGCTTTTTTCCGATAATATCAAATGTAATGGAACTCAATTATAATGCTTTTCACAGGGCCTTTGGCTCAGCTTTAATAAGAAAACATACAGGATTTATTTCACTGTACGCTATAAAAAGGCTGCGAATAGATTAATTACTTGATGTTTCTTTAGAGATCTTCAGGCCTGAGAGTTTTTAATGTTGAATATGAGCACATAGATCATACCTACACACCTGGTCCTCCTTTCTTAAATATTTGGGAACTTATTAATAACAGTCGCTGCAGAAATAATTCTGTAACATTTCCCTGCAAGTTTATAAGACACATTCCATATTAGTGTGCAACCCTCCATTAAATTTAGTCCTGTCTCTGTTTCCTTCCCACACATTACCATTTATTAGGTTTCTTATTGCTGTATGTTAACCAGATAATGACAGCCATTGTTGAAATATCAGGGAGATCTGGACCAGTCCTAGTACAATTTGGAGGAAATGATCGGGCGGCTTATGTGAACAGACGCCGATATAGATGCACTGACACCTTTTGAGGATGCTGGTTGAAAACATCAATGCAGTGAAGTTATAAAAGAAGGTAAGGCCTAAAGGATGGAGACTAAACTTACTCATCAGATGAATGGCGTAGTCGGAGATGCATAATTTATAAGACAATCACCAGCAGACTCCAAGAGCTGGCGTAAGTGGAGATATAAAAGGCTGGCCCAAAGCCTGAACATTACCACTCAATGTATACAGGATGAAAGAGAGCAAAAGTGAGTCACTGCATGAAGCATTTACAGCATTCATTCGTTCATCTTTAGTAACTGCCTGGTCAGCATCAGTGTGCTTTACATTGGGCTACTACTTTGTTAATATTTTGGGAAATAGAAAATATTGCAGGCAGGTACAGACAAAAATAATAACTGCATGCATGAGCAGCGTTTAAAAAAAAAAAAACAGTCCCACATGCATCTCTAGTTGGGACTTGTATTGTACTGGAGTGATGTAGCTGAGGTAGAGGAACTATTGTTACCAGAATGCTGACATTTCTACCTTTGAGGTTTTCAGTGTTTCCTGGGTCAGAGTGATAGGGTTCACATTAAACAAACAAACAAAAAACCCTTCGATTTAGGCCACGTCCACTTCAGGTTTAAATCTGAATACAGGTATAGAGAGTGGCATTGCATAACACTCCAGGTATCTTGATAATGTCCTGGGTTTTAAGTGTGAAAGCAGTATATGAAGCTAGTTAATATAGTGCAGGATTAGTAGTAGATTAGTTTTTGCCCAGAGTAGTGCTGGAACACATATTAGCTATTTTACCGTACGGTGTGAAAACAGAGCCTGCTGAACTTCTCAGTAATATCTGATCTCGAGAGGGGAAAATAGATTCCACTACTTTATTTATTCTCCTCTTGTTTTCCAATTGCTGTTGCTCTTTTTCTCAGTCTCTCTCTCCCATCCAAGCAGACTTGGTCTTTCACTGGCCATTTCTGCTTTACACCATCCCTCTTTTTTTATTCTATTAATATTATACTTAATACAGCTTGATTTAAATACAGCTAAATAAATCTCTCAGCACGCTCATGTTAACAAGCCCTGGAGGTGGGTTTTATAAGTTTCCTCTGATTTGTAACTCGAGTATCATTTTCCTTTTCTCCGTCACCATGTCAACATGATACTGCAGTCCTGTGGAAAAGCAGGAGCCTGCCGTGACCTCACATTAATCAGGTCTCGGTACCAGACAACTGCACTGACAGATTCTGAGCCCCAATCGAGAGAGAAATGTATCAAAATGGAAAATGAATTTATCTACTCTCAGGTGTTTCATGTCTCACTGGGGCCCCTTCGCTTTTCCTCTCTGAAGACGGAGACAGATGTGGCCCAGCTGAAAGAGGCCTGTTGTATCTGAGTAAGAGGATAGCTGCCCAGCGAGAACCCCTGTAGTCTCACTGTTCTCTATTGACATTAATACTGTTGTTGTTTTGACAGTAATGACTCGACTGTTAGTGCAACTCGGCGACATGCGATGCACAGAGCAGGCACCAGGCAAATGGCTAGCTTATGTTTCCAGACTCTTTTGTTTAATTGTGCTCTTTCTTTCTGTGCTTAGACATTTGCCAGTGGAGTCTGGTTATGTCAGTTCAAAGACTTTCAAGTGCATGTGTGCTAGGTTATAAAGAGGACGTTTGGTCTTTGTGAGAACCAAATGTCTCTTTAATGATAGGAATACATAAAAATGACCATATTGTTATATTTGGCTGTAAAAAGGTTATAAAAGAACTAGTTTGGGCTCTTATTTATGTGTGACAGACGTATAGCCACCAGCATGCACTCGCACACCATTATCTGCCCTTTTGGGTATTGAGTTAGAGTTCTGGAGGGTTAGATTTATAGATAGGCATGGAATAACTAAGCTACAGCCATTGTGTGTGCAATGTGTGTATACCTGTCTATATACGTTACGCACATATATAATATACACTTCCTGGCATACTCTAAGCCTGCACTTATGCAGGTAGACAGTTACTGACTGAATAATTTGTCCGACAGGCACAACTAATGCTACGCAAATATTATTTGGGTGATGAACTGTTCTCAGCACAGCGGTGACACTAAAATTGTGTGTATGTGTCGCTAGTACGAGTGCATCAGGCTTTGAAGCATTGCCCAGGGTTTTGGTGTCATTCCCTGGTTGCAAAACTTTTCCCCAACCTAGCTGTTCAGGAACTGACACAGGTCAAGGATGGAGGACAGTTTGACCTTTTTATCTTATTATACAGAAAATTGCACACAAGTGGAAATGTTCTTAATTTATACATATTTTTGCTCACACTGGACCCAAAAACCTCACATCCCAGATGTACTGAATGTTAGTGTTTCAGCAGATGATGTGAAGATGTGTTCCTGGACTTTGTCTTGCTTGGACACTGATGTCTTTGTTCTGTGCTCTTCATGTTCTTTGGCTAGTGGAGCATCCTGATTTCCCTTGAGGATCAATAAAAATCCATCGATCTGTTCAGTGATATGTTTACTCGTCCACTCTCCCATTCTTCTACCCATCAGTGTACTCATGGTGCTACATCCAACTATCTACTCATCAGACCTCCCATCCATTCGTCCATTCATTGACCCATCTACACATCTATTCATCCAACTAACTATGCGCTCACCAATCCATCTGTTTATCCACCCAATCATCCATGTAAAATAATGAGCCTTAGCCTCTGACTGTACACCTACTAAAAGTTGTGTCTAATTAAATGGCCAGTAAGATATCACATGATGCCTAAATTCTCCAGCAAAACTCCACTGCTGCATCTGCTAAACCCATATCAGTGATGCGCACACACTTCCATGTTGGCGTCACTGATGGATTAAAAAGCTCCAAAATCCCCATACCTGCTCAGGGTTGGTCCTGTGATGGTCTCACTCAGTCATGGATGTGTACCAGTAGGTATACGTATCTATACTCGATACATCTGTCTATAGGTTTGTATATAACAGTGAAGCGTCTATTCTTGCTATCGTAATCATATCATATATAGTACCAGCAACTGAGTCAAATTAGATGTAGTTGACTTTGATGTAGTTGAATTAGATTAGCCCTCCATGGTTAGTTGAGCTGACCTGTAAGCTTCTCCTTGCTCTGGCTGCTTATCTATTTCCTCTCAAGTGATCCTCCTCCCCAAGCTGAACAGCACACAGAACACATGCTTTTCAAAATCTTCAGGCAGACATCTCAAGGTAAAACAGATAAATTCACCCTATGCACTAGCCAAGAAAGCCCCAATCCATATGCTGCTCCACGTTTCCCTGAAGCGTCCTCCGGCTGCTTTTATGGCGGCTTAGCTGAAACGATCTGTCTGGCCTTCAGGATTGCGCATGCTTTCCAGATTGTGTCTTGTAGACTTTTAGCTCAGCGAGTGATGAGGGATACCCATCAGGGTGTACGGGGCAGCAGAGAGAAGGAAAACTGAAGGATTTGACCATTTGCTACATACACCTCATTTTAATACTGTGATTGTTTTGTCCTTTATTGTGAGCGCTTATTGTAGGGTTCATAGCTAAGCCAGTTGCCCTTGATCATCAATAGGTCACATGACCTTAACATACATGTAGGCAAATGGTATTGTTTTGCATTTTAAACTCGGCCAATACATTCTGTGGGAAAGAGTGCTGAAGAAAACCTCTTTTCCTATAGGATGTAATAGAATCTTTACCAGCATGTCAGTGGTCTGTATTCGGGCTATTTCTGCTGCTTATTTTATAGAAAGTAAAATAGAGTCATCTTTCCAGACGTGTTCATGAGCAGTCCTAAGAAAAAATACTGACATTATGGATACAAACGGGACTGAACTCCCAGAGATACTCCAGTAATAATTACATTACCTCACCTCCTCATGTAAAACTAATCCAGTATGAATAGGGCTTGAGCAGACTGCTTTGTGCAGGCTTATAGTGAAATCCCAGCCTAGGCTGAAGGGATCACACTTGTTCGCACAGCCACCCCCCCCCCCCCAACTCTGATTCAGTAAATAATTCATGGAGCCTCATTCGAAACAGGAGCTCCAGAGATGTGAAGATACAATGATCTGTGTTCACATTATTATGGCTCATCAAAAATATCAATAGTGTGTGTAGCTTCTGTGGTGCTGTTTTAGATTAGTTATAATGTGAAAATGACATGCATGTTTTATTTAACCTCAGAGCTTTTGCAAAGTAATACATTATCACCGTGGCGTATGGAATATAAGTGTATCCCTGAAATTAAACGTAACGCACAGCATGGCAGCTCAACACTGATAAGAGCAGAAAGCACAAGGACTCAGCTGAATCTAATTGGCCTGAATAGTGCAGGCTCTGTAGTTTGTGAGTGTATAGTGTTCAGACACCCTCTCTTCTCCATGCCAGCACACTGTAGCTCCTGATAGCTGCGCTCTAGGGAGCTCTTCGCAGATGCCTCTCTTAAACACTCATTTCCCTAATAGGCCAATCAGGGCAGTGCAGGATGCAAAGCGTGCTTCTGTCTGCATGTTGGTTTCCAGCCTCTCTCAGTTGTCTGAAGAGCCTAACTCATGCATGCATGCATTAAGACAAACTGGCAGATCTTTTGCACTTTGTTTATTCCGAGTTTCTAATAACGCGCTTGCCGAGGAAACGTCTGTTTAAGGAGTCGGACGAGCAGTATTGAAGTATGTTTACAAAGGAGATTAAATCCTTGCTTTTGTGTACAGCTTATTCGAGCATGTTTGTATTTTTGAAATGAGTAGGCTAATGTGGAACAGTAAGCTCACTCCAAACTCCCCCTCGGTAATCATTGATGAAGCATCTTTGTTTGCTGACTGTGCAGCGTCTGCATAGGATACGTTTGTTTTGGCTATAGGCCATACTTAGTTTTGAGCTGTTGTGTGTGTGTGTGTGTGTGTGTGTGTGTGTGTGTGTAGCGTGCGTGCACTTTAACAAATATGTTTGTGCCCATGTGTATTGAGAGCAGCTGCGTGAATGGATGTGTGTGAAAGTATCTTAGGGCAATGATGAGACAGAGCTGTGGGGTTCAGCTTCCACAGGAGGACATCAGTCTCTCCATCCACATCAAAGCTTCCTCTGTATGGGAGTCAAGGTCAGAGCTCTCCCCATCCAGACCAAACCAGACTCTGCACACAATGCCGCTGGGCTAAGTGGAGCGATTGACTTGTGGAGAACTTTATTAAGCCCTGAGAGAAAACCATCCATCCTTTATCCGGTGTGTATCTCCCTCTCCAGCCACTCGCTCCTGCTGTTCCCGTTCTCTGAGGATCTTTCCAGTCACACCGTTCTCTGAACACTGAGTCAAGTTAAAGCTGGATAATATGTGTAAAACATCGTCATGGTATTTTTATTATATTTCATAATATGCTGCTTGTCCAGGAAAGATGATCTAGTTGACTATTTCGGCGGGGGGGTCTTATTCCCTACTGACTTTCGCAGTGTTTAATTTCATATGTAGCTATGTTTAAACGTTCCGAATCCTACCGTCTGTTGAATTATAAACATCAGCTGAGTTGAGATCTGGTTGGCAGTAGAACAAATTTTTACTCTGCGTATTAATTAGCGTTCACGGATGGCCGATAAATCAGGAACACACAAATATGTGGAAACACTGACAAATCCTAATAAAATAAACTGAAGTGCAAAGATATAAGTCTGCTGCTTGCTACAACATATCGAGAGAGAGTAAATACACTAAACAGACTTGAATAATATTATTTGCAATGTAAGAAGAGAACATAAGCTCATATTCCAAATGTTGGCCAGTGACTCTCTGACTTTTTTTTTTTTTTTTTTTTTTGTTGAGGGTGAAAATGTGTTACACAGAAGAGGATAATGAGGATGTAGCTACACAGAGTCGCTCTTTCTCTGGGAATTAAGTTTCCTTTTAGTCTGTAATGTGCTTAAGTACCTCACTTACATTGTGTTAGCTGTCACTTTTTAGATTTCCAAGCAAATAAAACATGGAACATTAGCAATGTTAGCACAAGAGGCATGTCTTAAAGTGAATGAAGTAGAAAGACAAATTCCACTGATTGGGAAATGACAGAGATGCTGCCTGTTTGTGTCCAGGACAAGATAAATGGTCTGTACATGATGCATCATTTATCAGCCAATCGGCGACGTAACAAGACGTCCATCACAAATATGAATATTATTAAAATGATGCAAAGCTCACACATATTTCAGATGTACTGCATGTGTAGCAGAATGAAATGAACTATAATACAGGGATAAAACTCCTACGGAGTAAAATGCAGCACATTTAATTAGCGTTTGAGCTACTGCTGTTAGATTTGCTGAATGATTTTCACTCAGTGCTGTTCTTCTGGCTCTGGATCCTCTGTGGAGAAATCAATCTATTCAGGGAGGCTCCGGTTCTCTCCCTCTGTCCCCACTGTGGGAGAGCCGTCTTTGATTTTTTTTTTTTAAACTTCTGCATGCCTTTTCCTTCAGTTCTCCAGTTTCCCCCCTCATTTCATCCTGGCTGTGCTCCCCGTGTCCGGGACCCCTACACTCCCCTCCCTACACCCGTCTGGATTTCATGCGAGTACCTGTGCAGATTAATATGGTGCCTGGAAAAGTCAGTCTGTCTGTGTCAGTCAAAAAAAAAAAACAAAAAAAAACTGGCGTGGATTGGAAGACATGAGACCATTGATCCTCTGTCATCTGCCTCTTTTGCATAGTTTTGCTTGCTTTAGTAGCATTCCTGAATGGATATGTATACCTCTTCACATCTTTCCTCCCTCCTCCCTCCTTCCTTCCCCTCTCTTTATCTTGTTTTTGACTGTTCTCGCCGCTCAGCCTCCTCTTTGTCTGGCTGCGCCGTCCTGATTTCCTTTTGTCTTTTGCGTTCTTTGTGTTCTGAGTAAGGACGCCTGGCTCCGGCTGAGCGCTTTGTGAATCGGAACATGCACGTACTTAAAGATCCCATTTTCCTCAGCGTTCTCTCCGAGGCATGATCGGCTCACTGATCCCCGACGATGAGAACACGTCGCCTACAAAGAGGAGGCACGTCTCACCCTCCGCCCTGCAGAGCCTTTCATCCCAGCATCTGATAAACCACAGGATAGTGGGATGCTGAGTGTGTGTGTGTGTGTGTGTGTGAGCGAGAATGTGTGTGAGCGAGAATGTGTGTGTGACCTCTGAGGCTTTACCCTCTAATCGCACTTTTTCAACGGACAGCACAGCTTGTCTTAGCAAATTACCCATGATCCCGCATGTTCTTACTGTTTACACACCATTTGAGCCAAGCTGCATTTAGTTCCACGTCTTACCCCGGGACCAAGTGGGTGGAGCTGCAAATAGTGCAGACTGTTGATTGGTTGAACACAATATTAACTCTCATCCTAATTAATTTATAGTGTCTATTAAACTGCGTTTCTATTGAAACCACAATAGTTGCATCGTGACCGTCTCGATTAGATTAGAACATCGTTCTGAAACATTAATTTGAATTAACCGAGTTAATTAACAATTATTTGTCAAAGGTGAAGTGAATATCGGTGATTAATAACCGAGACGAAGTCGAGGTTATTATTCACTGATATTCACTAAGCCTGAGGTGGATAATTGTTTTAGTATAAATACACCGGTGATTATTTTTTTTAAAAATTGCATTTAAAAATGAATTATTTCAAACTTCAGAAGCAGCATGCAAATGTAATAAAGGCGTGTGCAGACTTGTCACTTATCTATGCCGACTCACATGGAATACTTTGTTTTGAAATGGATAAAATAAATCACAATTCCACCTTACCTTTGAAT
>JAOTRR010000016.1:16898175-16910908 GCA_028570945.1 Gogo arcuatus | reverse complement strand
ACGTTCACAAACAAAAAGTACACAAATTTATCAAAACAATTCATCGATATCCTCATGAGTAAGAAAATATTGAAAAATGTTACTCACTGTCCCAGATGTAGTTCGTATGAAAAATACGAATGGTGTATTTCCCAGTAAAACACTCGTGTCTATATAATAAAATATGATATTTTGATTTTATTACTGTGCTTCTTTTGTAACAAGTTTGTGCAATGTTGTACTTGTAGTGAGTCTTGCATCCCACTGTACTGAATCCATACTGTATCCAAACACTGCAATATGTTAGATATCATGCAAAGGAGATGACTATCATCTTGGTAGAATCTTACATAGTTGCCCATGTCATGCACTTTTTAGATGGTCCCTTACTTTCACCATTACTCTAAAGCACTGGTGAAGATGAGCTTCAGTTCAGTTCTCTTTCCACTACAGAGTAAGAAAATACACATTTTGTCTTTGTTTATTTCTTGAGAGATAGAAGAGAGAATCGCGAATGTGCAGCGAATGTCCAACTTTGCGGCAGGGCACTGAAATGAGGCACTAAAATCTGCATTGTGGTTTGGTCTGGTAGACAGCACTCATATAGGAACCGGTGCCATATTGTAGTGCTGATAGTTGGTAAATAATTAAAGCTTTTCTCTTTTACTCCTGCCAGTCTTTAAATCTGTCTTACATTGTGGAATAATTACAATCTCATGACTGAGCTCTAACCATGGTATTACCACAGGATCATCAGCCTGTGTAGCAGAATGGTCACTACAGCACATTTTTGTCACCTTTTTCACCCTGATCATCTAAAAGCAGTCCTGGCTTCGAGCCGGTACAGTACTCCCACCTGCAAGGGATGTCCATGAAATATTTGATCTATAAAATGTACTGTCTTTGCCCCTCCACACAGCAAAAAAGCTCATTAATCCAGAGCATTCCAGCGAAGCATGATGCAGTCCATTAATCATTCACCAGGCCCTCCTGTTCATATTTGACATCTTTATGACACCCCAGTGGCCAAGTGGGTCTCTCAGGCTGTACAGTGGTCTTTCTGTCTCACGTGTGAGGTGTGGGATGGTTAGTGTGGTCTGCATCATAATGCTCAGCCTCCGTCTGATGGATCACAGCAGAGACTTCCTGACTTTTCCCATGTTAACTGTATGTCAGCATACTGTGCGTGTGTGTGTATACAGTGGGGATTTCAGGTTTCTTATATCAGTAGTCATTTCAGGGTCCATGCGAGTGTTTGGTTTGTGTTAGCTATATATGTTCTCAAGGGCAGTTAAATGTTTCATGTGACTTGTGTGTGTTGTGTCTGTTGCATGAGGTGTGAGGAATGTGTATGTGGCAGTGTGCATGTTTAATGGACTGTGGCTGATCTGACATGGTTCAGAGAGGAAGAGGAATGGTGTTGATCTATGACTCTGTGACCATGCTTTTAAACCATGTGTTGGAATGGCAGCCGAGCTTGTTTCATTTAGCTGTATGAAATCACTGCTTAAAAAGAAGTAAATAAAAAGTCTAAACTAGAATTGACTAATTCATTAATTTAGTAGCTGATCAGCAGTTACACTGAGGTTGTGTCAGTTTGAAAGATCAAAATCAGCTGTCACAGGACAATGGAATGGAATGGAATTGAGTAGAATGGGATGTGGAGGAATGGATTGGAATGGAACGGAACAGAATGGAATGAAAAATGGAATAGAATGGAATAAAAACATGAAATGGAATTGATCAGATTGGAATGGAATGGAATAAAACACATTGGAATTGAACAGATTGGACTGGAATGAAATCGAATGGAATGGAAGAGCATGGAATAAAACAGATTGGAATGGAAAATAGAATGGAATAGAACAACATGGAATAAAATATTGGAACAGAGTGGAATAAAACAAAATAGAATGGGACGGAATGGAACGGAACAGAGTGAGCTTGGAATGGAATGGAATAAAATAGAATGGAGTAAAACAGATTGGAATGGCAGGGAACGGAAGTGTTGTGCAGCCGACAACAGAGCAGTTCCTGTGCTTGGCTTGCTTCGATATAATGCAAGCAGGTCTGGTGCTTGTGTGGAAAAATGGCACACCTTCACAAAGGTAGTTCTCCTGCTGTGTGTGGAGATACTCAGATGGGGGTGGTGTAATTCCAATGAGCTCTCCTCTTGATGTAAGGAGTGGAGTCGAATTTGAAAGGCTTGTTGAATTCTCCTCCAACATGGCCTCCCAATTACAGTTCATTGTAAAGAGAAGGTTACAGTTAAGTTTAAGGTTAATGGTGGGTTTAGCACTTGTGCTTTACTGTTACATTTTTAAATGCAAATGAGACTACCAGCCCTTTTCCTTGCTGAAAGATCATTGGATGTTTTCATTATAGTTAATAAATAGATTAAAGTCCACATAAATGTGATTAATTGAAATGGCAGCTGGGTCACAATCTTTGAAATTTGGGACAAATTCTTGGAAGGTCTACATGAAAATTCACAAATACAAAAGTGCAGTTTTCATTTTTATGGAAATATGAATTGAATAACATACAAAAATTTTAAAATTATGCCTTAGAAATGAACATTTCTTAAGCACTGCATATAACTGATACCCAGATTCATGATGCATCAGAAGGAAAGGCAGGAAAATCATAGCCTTCTTTATAAGCCTTCTATACAAGTCTTTATGTTTTTAACTTTTTTTTCCATTGTTGTATCTAATGAGCACTGGCACTGTGTTTCCATTCGCATGGTAAGGAAATGGCTTTAAATGATTCAGACCAAATACTGTTTGTAGGACTCCTGAGACAATGTTAATAAGTCCGGTTATACCTAACCTCAGATTGAGCACAAGTTATGGACGGTGGTTCAGTAATTACATCCTGTCAGAAGTTCTGTTTCCTAATTATCTGCTGCAATGCCTCAGACTAGCTGGACATTATTGCTGTTGTTGTAAAGCGCAGTCAACGTGAGCACAGTGGAGATGACTGTCCTGACATGGCTACTGGGTTTTTTTGTTTTGGTTTTTGTTTTGTTTTTTTGTTTTTTTCTCAGCACAGCCATGGTTTGGGCACCCACTGGCGGAATAAAACCATTTTGTCCCAAAGAAAGCCGCAGAAAACATAAAATGTCGAAATGCTCTAATGCTGCCAAGGCTACCACACAGTGGAGAGGGAAAAACGAGTGTGGAAAAGTAAAAGTGTGTGTGTCAAATTGCTTTAGAATTGCTCCCAAGAGAGAAAGAGTTGTCCATGTTTGAAAGCATCCTTTTATTGGGCTGAAAATGCAGGCGTTTTGGTGTATGGGCAGGGCTGCAGGCGCCTCATGGCCCAGCTGTGGCCAAACTGAGCTGAGTCCTTAAATTGGTGCACAAGGGCCTGGAGGGAATGATGAGGAGGAGGGGAAAACGAAAGGCAGCAAGCGTAGAAGGGGGAAAGAGGGCAAAACAAAAACAACAAATATTGGATTCATTAGGGAGTTTGTTGTCCTAGAGGCCTGAGGCTGATCCAGCAGCGGTGAGCCTGAGCCTTGGGGCTTACAGAGCCATCCGTGCTGGATTTGTCTTGGACTCGGGGCAAATCTTGCTGCTCATTTGGGGGAGGGGGGAGGGGGGGGGCAAATAGAGCTGCTGTTTTCGGAACATTCAGACCTCAAAACACCAGGAGCAAAATGGCTGTTTGAGCGAATCGTGCGAATGTCCAATGTGTGGCTTCACTATTTCAACCCTAGATTTTCCATTCAGCTCCTGTTATGCTGGATCAATTGATGATTTGATTATTTCTTCAAACACAACTGTTTGTAGTTTGTTTGTGATGGGTTCACAGCTCACAAACAATAGTCTTTGTTGTATAGTTATAATGTTGGGAACATTGACTATTCTGCTGATTTCCCACTCTTTAATCAAACGTTCTTTGTTTAATTGCCTGTCCAAGTGAAATATAAACCAGAAGGCTTCTCTTTTGCCACAGGACTCAACTGACATGAACATTTTGTTGTTGAACTCAATATTAACGATATCAGTGAATTCACATTTCCCAGAACAGACGACATGAACGTTAAAGGAAACCACCACCCTGAAATGCATTAAATATGTTTGTGATGTGTCTAGTGATTCTGGTGCCAGTTCATTAGTTGGTGCTGCATTGTAATTATTCCTGTAGGATGTTAACGGTCATCTGCCATGCTGTTGTCACAGGGACATTGAAGTTACAATGGAGTTTAAAAGAAGAAAAAAAAATCAACGATGTCAAACATCAGGGATAATGGTCCGGTTTCGCTTCTTTCCTCACTTACCATTGTCCAAGGACGTCCAACGTCATATTAATGAAAAATCCAGCATAGAAGTAGTGGAGACAGCAAGTGGCAATGAAACTATAACGAAAGCTTTGGAAACTGGTTTGCTTGAGCAGAGTGTACAGATGAGCTGGTGAGAGCGCTTGGGAAGACGAAAGGACTAAAGAACCACTGCATCAAATGGGGTGGGTAACGCAAGAAATCATTAACCCAAGTGAAAATGGACCAACATATCAGTGCAAGAACCTTAAACTAAAAGGGTCAACTCAAAATTTCATTACAAAATAAATCTTAGACACTGAAGATTAATATGCACATCAATCAGTATGGCATTTTCCTTTAATTCTTTGCTGTCCGTGCTGTTTAATATGGCAGTGTCTGAAAAGGTGGCAGTGTCTGAAAAGGCAGCACTTAGCTACAAAGGTACCTAAAAATGTTTTCAGATATGCTTTTAAAGGCAACAATTCGTCAAGACATTTCCAAGATACCAGCATGCACTAATGGTGATTAACTGTAATAGTCCATTAGGCTCGACAGAATAAAATACTTTTGTGGATAATTGAATAAATATTCGCTGCCCCAAAAACAAATAACTTCTGAGCTGACGCACAGGTCTATATAGGGTACATTACCCTATAACACACACACTTCTAAGTTGTAAGCTTTGGAAATAAATGTTATACAGGGTGATTAAAGAAAGGTAAAGCTTAGATGACACTATAACACTATAACACTGTAGAGGAAACACCTGCTACAACTCAAGGAGGTAAGATTACTAAATATATATATTTTATTTATTTTTAGGCACTGCCTAAAAGTGGAGCTCCCAATGAGTGCAAAATGTGTTAGTAAAGAATCCCACGTTATTTTTATTTTTTTTTAAAAAAGCAAATTAAAAATAAGTGCTGGATAAAAACCCATCTCTCTTATGTAAATAAAGATACAAATTTCGTTGTCCGGTGGTCAAGTGTTTGAGATACGTTGCCTTGCACTTACAATCGGGTCCCCTGTGGTGGTACACGTACGTCATTTGTACGTACGGACATCATACGGTTGCAAAAGCCATCAAAAATCAGGTCTATGCATTACCATATTCTCTTAAGTATGGAGCTTTGCTCCGTGCGCGAGCTTCGCTATTACAGGCTTAATCTAGTAGCCATTTCTCCAAAAATGATAATACTGCCAAGAACAAAAAGAAATCTCTTGCAAGTAAGTCAACATGATTAATTAATTTGTAATTTAGACCAGTTTTGGTCTACTTCAGACAGTTCATATACTTTCATAATGTTCACCTTTCTTACCCTGCATTCTGTTACTACCAGGACATCTGTTCTTCAGATCATCTTCAGTGTGAGTCAGTACTTTCTCATTCTCACTCAGTTGTGAGAACCCATTGTGCTATCTTCCTGCTTTAAATAGACCCAATCTGTCTGTCTTGCTAATGCCGACAGCTTTCTGTTTCTCTTTTTGCCCTCCATTCCTCACTTTCCCTCTCTAATACATTTACATGTCTGGGGTTTTGGTATTTATTCTTTATTTAACTGCATATTTAACGTCCATTTCAAGTTGAAGGTCAGTTTTTGTGGGGATTAAGTGAAAAACCTCTCTTGGTTGGGTCAGTCTGCAAAAGCTTGCACATTTAGCTTCATAAAAAGTGCAGCTAAAGAGGAACTGTTGAAAAGAAGCAGGTAAAAAGACTGATTTATATATTTTTTAATGAATACAGCTGGCACACAATCGTGCATTTGCGTCCCTTCTTCCGTCGTACCCACCAGAGCTGAGATACTTTAAAACTGACCTGGGAGAGAGTTGAATGTGTACTTTTAACAACAAGGATTAATAAAAAAAATACTTTCCCAGACATGTTGAGCTTGTTTGCACACCTTCCTTTTATATAGCCACTACCTCACTCATTTACTAATAAGGAGGATAAGTACCACCATTCATACTTTGGCTTCTATGGTGGCCCATATGGCTCCATGGAAGACTGAAATCCAGACGTAAACATGAAGAGGGCAGTTGAAGCCATTTAAAACATCATAACGCTTATGCAATGATTAATAATGCCATAATAATAATTATAAAAATAATAATGCCAAATATTATTGCCATGAATAAGCCCAGAGAGTTTAGCTTGACAGAATAAAACATGCTTTGTACGTTTAAGACAAACACTAAAGATTGAAATTTTCGGTAATATTTTGTGTATGAAAAAATAGCTTTTACCACCGGTTTAGTCGTCCCCACCCAAAGTCAGGGGTTCTTTTGCAGCTACAGACCACTTTAACTGTAAAATATTTCACAGATCCCATCAGAACATAATCTATTGGAACTATTCAAATATTAGCTTCATTATTAAAGTATGTACAATGGTAATTTGGCTATTTATGGCAGCCAGAGATATTTTTATGCCTGCAAGTATTAGTGTATTTTATCAAGTATGCATTATTCTACTTGTAATACATTTGGGTAAATTTACAGTGTACATAAACCTTTTCTTCTCTTTCAGTTTTCAGTTCACATGAAGTCCTTGATGATTCAAAATACCAACAGAAAATGTATTTCATCTCTATATATCAATATATCCAGTATATCATGGCTGCATTTTGAGATCCACTGGTCTTGGCTATTATTCTGACTTAATGGCTGTAGCGTTGTCATGATTCACACTCACATTCTCAGATTAACATCTTTATTTGCAGTTATTGTTTGCAGTTCCTTATGCTTCTGTGTAGAATTTTTCGTCTTGATCCTTTCTCACACACAAAAGTAATTACACTGTCGGAGCACAAGGTCAACCTCTCAAGTGTGTCTAGAGCAGTTAGGGGTTAAGTACCTTGCTAACAGGTCCAGCTGTGGTCAGACATGACAGTGGCACTGGTGACCCTTCACTTACAGACAAACCTCATCAACCCCTGCCAGTCCTGGGAGCTCATGGTCCAGTCGTTTAAGCAGACCCTTAACCACTGAGCTGCCACGGCTTCCGTTGTGGAATTACTGCTTGGGTTTGCATAATTACTGTCCTTATTAGAGACTCTTCCTCCTGTGGGTGAGTAGAAGAAGATGGGTAAAAGAGGAAAGGAATTTGGAACGGGGTCATGAACTCTCTGAGGGTCACAGAATACCGTGGAGAGGTCAGATGTGTCCCTGTGCATAAGAACGGCTCTCATTAAGATGCTGTTATGACCCCAATTTTGAGATTAACCTTTATATCATTAGGAAGGTTGTGAAATTATGAATTAGCACATTTTCAGTTAGCTCTCATTTTTTATATTACTTCAGCATTTTTCACCTGAATGATGCATGATGAGGAAAAAATGCTGCTGGGGAAGTCAAGTGATTAGATTAAATGAAAGTAAATTCTTCAGTTAAGACAGAAAACAGAGACCTGTGGGCAAAGTTCCTGCCAGCTGCTATCGCAGTTCTGAATGGAGAGCATAAACAAGAGCTCGATGTATACTGAAAGGTTAAAGGTTCAGCCTGAGAATGAAAGAAGGGCCAGGAATAATGTTTCTACACCATAAATTGGGCTCAGTCCAAGGCTTTAGGTCACCATGCTTTCACTTGAACCCGAAGGAACCTGGAATGATTGTGGATGATATATGCTGAATGTTTATCTTCTCACTGCTTTATTCTACCAACTCCATATCAATGCTTGCTTCCTGTAAAAGCAGAGAGAATTGAGGTGAACCAACGTAAACACACAAGCCACAGATCTGGTTTCCTGTAAATTGTTATATATTGACATACGAGGCCCCTACAGCCCAACAATTAGCTGGAGTCTTGCTATCTCCCTATGAACTTTCCCCGATTTCCTCTGTAATCTTTGTAGCCGCTCATATACACTTTGTTTCATTTCATAGCTTGGCGTGAACGGCTCCCCTGAAGTCCAACAAAGCCCTCCATTTGAGAAGATTTTGTTTCTTCATTCTCTCATGCACATTCTGTCTGTCTGTCCTTCTCTCCCACATTCATTATCCCTACATGCACATTCTGTCTGTCTGTCTTTCTCTCCCACATTCATTATCCCTACTCAGTTCCAGAGCGTGGCTCTGGAGCAGCATGCCCAGCTGCTCTGCCAAAATAAGTCATAGATATACAGCGAGCCTGATGTCATATACCGGATCATTGACTGAGGCCAAAGGCCACGTGTACATTTTGTAGCAGTTTGTCTCCTGACCACAGCCTCGCCATATTTTACTCCGTTCCTAAAGAGGCACCCTCTGTTGTGTTCACCCAACCCACTTCCTTTTTTCTGAGCAAAATCAATATGCCAAGCCTCACCTGTTTTCAAAACACGGAAATGAAGTAGACGGTTATGGGGAGTTCAGGTACAGGTCCATTTGAAACTAATTTCTCTTACTATCATGGAAAGAGGCTCCTCTCCTCTGAGAGAGTTACCTGTAGGTCACACAAACCATAAATGTAGATGTGTAATGGATGGTAACAGATGGTATCCTGTAGCCCCGTCTGGTGTCTGCGCTCAATTTATTAATAAAAAAAGCAAAAATAGTCCTTGAGAGGTGGATTTCACTTTAACCTTGAAAAATACTTTATCAGTAAACTTAATTTTTCAACCACTAAAAATGATGTTTTAAAATATCCGCAGCGATAATACTTATGTACATTAGTATCCTTAAAGTTACAAGCAAATTCTTTTTGGGTATCATTAAATGGCGCTAATGCAAATCAAACCTAAAGCCTGTTTTGGCAGTGTACAATTACAAAGGTCTTTTAAGATTGTTGCATATCACAGTGTATGAGACGATTGCAGTTAAATCTTGGACGGATTCTGTAACAGACGTTATAGATTTGCGATAACTTTCTCCATGTCATATTATACATTGAAGATCCTCTAATGACGGACCTGTGATTTAAAAAATCATTTACATTTCACCATCACCGACCTTGTATCTGTAGCTGTCCCACAAATATGATTATACAGTAGTTGTTTTGCATCATCCTATTCCCTCTCCCTATTGCTGGTTTTTAGATGAGCGTTGTAGCAGTGCTAACATGCTGAGATTTTAATCAAAAGTTTCTCACAATGACAAAAAGCTCGTCATAGACTACCTTTTGATTGCAGTGGCATTAAATCACCCGCTGCTGAGCACGTCCCACTGTGCATTCTAAGACCACGTGTTTCTTTTACGATGTGTGAATTTTTAGTGCGACAGCAGCATCAGGCAGAAAATAGCTGGTTTAAATCAAATGACTAGGTGATCAAAAGTTTCAGTAAAATGAGCTACTCATTCATAGTAGAATTACTTCACTAGAATTAGCGTTTCCTTTAACTGTACACATTCTGTACAAATACTGGCTCAATTTCTTTTAGATCTGAGCCATTAAGCTTTTTCTATACACAATATACTTAATATGCTTAAGTGAGAAAGTATCAGTTCTTGGCATGTCACCATGTCTTATCTACACAGTAATATATTTTGGATCATCTGCGTTTCTCTGTTCATCACTCATGGTTAATTTTGCCTTGAGTCCCAAAAAGGTGCGTTCCGAAGTTTTTAAAAAAAGTATACGCAAATGAGGTATTCAAAACCATTTTAGCTTGGGTTTTTTTTGTTTGTTTGTTTATTTGGGTGGTTTTTGTTTGTTTGTTTTGTTTTTCATCTTAATTGACCTGGATGTGTATCAGCAATTACTGGTTAGTAGCTTCAAGTTAGGCTACAGGTTACTATATCCACCAAAGCTTAGCTTTCCCACAGCACCTCCAGAAATATAGATCACACATATTAATTAATAAACAGTCTTATTTCTTAAAACATTTTGATATCAGTAGATTTATTGCAGCCTTTTACTTCAGCTCTCATAACCGATTTTGATTTTTGACTATCAAGATTGCTTACTGGCACTGATCATTCTTCAGTCCTTTATATTGAGAGAAAAGGTTGACATCATTCAAATGCAAAGACTCTTTTGCATTAACTAATAAAGCAGTCTGAGAAACAGCTACTTGCCAGGGAACTATATGATGGGGAAGATTCTGTATAAAAATGTCTAACTTGAATACAGCTAAACTTGATATAAATAATAATAACTTTTTTCTGTAAAGTTCTAACATCCATCATTATTTTTCTCAGTCTGGTAATGGATGCTCGTCCTTTACAGGTGCTACAATTCCCCTAGGCCTCGTAATTCTACCGCTTAAAAGCAAACAGTTTATTTTCCATGTTTATTTTTTAACTATGAACTTTTCAAATGAGTGACTGATGTGCGTTCTGGAGGCTGCCGTACTCCATGCACACTCACTCCCTCTGACTTTTTTTTCTCCTCTCCTTACATTCCTTTCCTTACTTTTCTGGCTTTCCAAAGCCTGTACTTTCTCAGCGGGTTTATTTCAGCATAGGGGCTTGTGTATAACAAGTCTCCGAATGTTGAACTAACTTCCTGAGCCCTTGCCTGTGTCCTGGACAGTAACTCTCCAAAGCATGTGGAACAAATTGTAGTGAAGGGAGATAGGTTCTGCCTTGCAGGGTAATGAATATAGACCTACAGTGGGCTCCGTATCCCAGAGTGGACCTCTCGTCTGTGAGGCTCTGATGTGCAGCTGCAGTATGTACTGGGGAGAAAAAGAAAAACGGTAGTCTCTGGGGTTTGGTGGGAATGTGTGAAGCTGCTGAGTGCAGGGTGTTGGAGAAGTGGCACTGGTGATTAGTCTTTCAGTGCTTCCTTTGATCTGTGACTAAGAGTCTTGTTAATGGACAGAATGCAAGTTTCTTCCCTCTGTGTGGTAAAATGGTTTGACTCGCAGCTCGTTTTCTGTGAGTTTGTACCAACATTAAGTGAATTTTGATTTTGTAGAGTGAGTTCCTTGGATTGTGTAAGTACTCATTTGTATCATTGGGTCTTCTTTGCAAGTGGAGTCTGTCTGTCTGCAGCCTCCAACATGAAGCCCTCTGCTGGTCAAAGCCTCGTATTTGGTAAATGCTCTTGGATAGAAGGAAGCGTTGAATGGAGGAGCCTTGGTTAGGAATGAGAATGTTAGAAAAAGTATCAAATAAACACAACTACACAACTTCTTCAGATGTCTAATATAAAAATATCACTAATTTTTGTTCATCTTTATGAAGAATGTTAGTTAGCTAACTAGCATTAACCAAAACACCAGCTCATAGTTAAGTTTACCAACAGTATATACCGTATACACCGAGGTGTCTAATTAAAGGAACATAAAGTATGTTAGAATGATGTTGAGCCACTACGAGCCACCAGAACAGCTCCAGTGTGGCATAAATTCGACAACAATTTCTGAAATTATACTGGAGCAATGAACAGCATTCATCCAAAAGATATTCCCTCATTTCATGTTCTGACGATGGTGTGATGGTGTGGTCCGAGATCTAGTGAGTGTAAAGGCCGTAGCATGTGAATTCTTCATCCTCAGCAAAATCATACGTGACCCCTGGGGCCCTGTGAAAGGGGGGTGGAGTCATCATGGAAGAGACCACACCGACAAGCATAAAGCTTAGCTTTTCTTTTACAAGCTTCCTCCAAAGCTAAAGTACCAAAGGCTGAAATGTTTTGTAGAAGTGCAGTTTAATTCTGGCCATTCAGGAGCTTTGTCTGTCCAGCCTAGAGATTTGTTTTGATGGTTTTCAAGTCTGCAGCTGTATATTCGTATAGTAAGTGTATATTTGGACACTCATCCTTATCGTGATCTCACTTTAGACTTGGAGCACAAAGTACAGATGGAATCCCTCCAGTAAATTGTCCCCTCCCCTGCCCTGATTCCAGGTCTCTGGGTGTCATTCCCACCCAGCCCACCAGCAGTGACTTAACTCTGATATTGAGGAGCATGTGGAAGGCCAGAACATCTGAACTTGGTGTTTACTACCATTAACACCAGCCTTGTTACGGGAACACTGAGGGAGTGAGATGGAGCGAGTGGGAAGTGCAGGGGAAAAGGGTGAGAAAACTAAACAGAGGGAGCCGAACCATCACATTCTGGGCGAGGTCGAAAGAGACAACCCTCCCGGGAGCCCGGAAGGGCGGAGCACCACAGCCTGGCTTTCATTCCATTCTAATGTCTTATTGATTCATTTTATTTCTTGTTCATGTCCGTGCAGCGGAGAGGTAAGAGTGATGGTTGGCTTGCCAATATAAATCACACTCTGTTAGCAGTGGAAAATATCACAGTGCATGTGTGAGTGCGCGCACGCACACACACACACGCACACACACACACCCCTCACTGTGGCTCTGCAACAAATTCAGTTCATATGAATCTAGGGGGACAATGCCTGAAATGTACACAAATCCTGCGGCACTGTCACTCTGGCAGAAATAAAACCCAGACTGTCTAAACAGTGATTTTGTTCCTAAAGAGGGTCAAATGCGAACCCATCTGCTGTTCATTTATCTTCTCTTCCTCAGAGCATGCATGATTGCACTTTTGAAGACACAGTGTAATTAAATCATGCATATTCATGTTTATCTACTGCCCCCTTCCCT
>JAOTRR010000016.1:16701262-16716338 GCA_028570945.1 Gogo arcuatus | reverse complement strand
TAACTGATGGAAAATATTGAACTTTTTCACGATATTCTAATTTTTTGAGATGCACCTGTAAATGCTAATTCAAGTGCTTGGTGAACAGGTAAATCTTCAGTCTTCATTTGTTTGGATGGCCAGGAGATGTTAATTTCACTACCTGGGTGCCATAACAGAGAAGAGTCTCAATACGTGTCTTACTTGTACCTCTGGTGGGTTGGTGGGTCCAACTGAGCCATGCTAGAGAGTTGAAGGCAGTGTGCTGCCAAGCAGGATGTGATAAGTGACTTAAGGTGTGTTCTGGTTTGTTTTTGGTTTTGTAAGCAAGCATCAGTAAAATCAGTAATCTAATGCGTGCAGCCACAGGAAGCTAGTGAAGGGAAGGCAGCAGTGGGGTACTGAGAGTTCAGGGTGGTTGAAAACAAGCCTTGCAGCTGCACTTTTATTTGTTGCTGTACCCGTGTGGTATCATCGATGATGCATGGTGTGGACAATGGTTATCTTTTCCCTTAAAAGTGCATGTGGTGTACCAAGGAGCCTCAGTGATCAGTCAAAAATTTTTTTTTTTTTCAAGATTATCCTCCAGGATCCACGGTGACTGAGAGGAGGCACATCCAAACACAAACAAACATTTCAGATCGGAAATCAGTTTTCCAAACAGGTTTTATCAGCCACTTAACAGTGCACGAGTCAATATTTTTCATTTCTTGCTAGTACAAATAATGTGTAATATTATGTACAAATGATAATAAGTTTAAGCCATTATTTCAGACCAAGTGTATTACATAGCTGAAAAAAAAAATTGCCTTCAGGTCCATAATTTGTGTTTGTATTTGGATGGGCCTCTTGTCAATCATTTTATAGACACACCCCAACACCCCTTCAGTTCCTCTTAAATGATTATCAGGAACGTTTTGCATGTACAGTATACTGAGTTGTAACATGGCTTTCAAGCAGTTGAATGTCCAAGAGCACTTGAAACTGATGTCATGATAGTCCTTGCTAATGGTAACTCTAGTTAACATGCTAACTCCAGTTGAAAGGCTGAAGTTTTGGGGGCGGGGCTTTGTGTAAATGGGTGGAAATGGGGGTGGGCTCAATGAGTAAAAAAAAATCATTAAGATCTTTATCATGTTTTTATGGAAGCCCATTTCTGCCATTTGAAAAAAAGTCACATAGTATGTCACAGAATTGAGAACATCTCAAAATTATGAGATGCCATGTCATACTTATAACTTGTGTCACTATAAAAACTTACTATTTAATAATGAGAAACTTTTCTCAACATTAACTTAATATCTCATTATTATGAAATAGTAAGTCATTATTATGAGAACTCAAGTCATAATTATGATACACTGTCCTACTCATATTTATGAATCATTCTCATATTTATGAGATAGTCAGTATTATGAGACACTATGTCATAATTATGAGAAGCTTTCTCATATTTATAAGAGAGTTATAATTATGAGATACCAGGTCATTATTATGAGATAGGATTTAGTTATTATGAGATAGCAAGTCATAATTATAGGATACTAAGTCATTATTATAAGAAAGGATCTCAGTATTATGAGATTCAAACTCATAATTATGAGAAAATTATCTCATTGTTATGAGATATTAAATCATTATTATGAGAATTTAAGTCATAATTATGAGAAACCTTCTCATTAATATGGTGGCAGAAATGGGTTTTCATACATTTTACATAACTTTCAGGTTATTGTACAAATAAGAAATAAATAAATAAATGACGTGCACCTTTAAAGTCCAATTATCGACATTAAATTATTTTTTAAATACACTCTGTATTCATGTTTTCAGTTAAAAGATATCACTAATGGTCCCACAGGGGTAGAGTGACAGTGTAATAGGCATGTTAGTTAGATTGTTAATGCTATTTATGGTGTATTGATACTGAACTAATGTCGGTTAAGTGAACATTAACATTTAAGAAGCTACTAGGAACAACAAACTGACAAAAAAGAATTTGAGCAGTAAATTGTAAATTGTGTGGAAGACCGTTTCCGCCACTAGACAAAAAATGAAGGCACATAGTATGTCATAATAATCATCACATATCTCATAATTATGAGATACAGTGTCATAATTATGACTTATTATGTAATAATAATGATTGACATTCATAATAATGAGAATTTTCTCATAATTATGACTTAACATCTCATTATTATGAGATACTAAGTCATAATTATGAGACAGTAAGTCATACTAATGAGATACTAGATCTTAGGATCTTAATATTATGAGATAGCAAGTTATAATTATAAGATAGGATTTCATTATTCTAAGATATTAAGTCATTATTATGAGATAGGATTTCATTATTATGAGATATTAAGTCATATCTCATTATGAGAACTTAAATCATAACTATGAGAAAAATTCTCATTATGGTGGTGGAAACGGGCTTCCATATATAATTGACTATTGTGTGAATGTAGCCTAGTTGACGTCGATGACATAAACAACCTTTGGAACTACGTTACCCATTAAACCTTTCGGTTCCGACGCTCGCTCATTGGTCAGCGGGTTATCATCGGAGCGTTGTGATTGGTCGTGAGGCGCTCACGCGAGGGGCGTCACGCAGTAGCGCTCCGACATGAAGCGATACAGACAGTCGACGACGAGTCAGTCAGTTCCCAGAGCCGCGGTTGGAGTAGGAGCTTCGGAGTGAGGAGAAAAATTTACTCGAGTCGCGGCAACTCTGTGACAAAAACACTTTATAGGACGGCTTCTGACTCTCGGCTTTGGAGGTAAAGTTCATTTTTCGAGTGTATTATATAGGTTTAATGTACTGACACGCAGGGTTTTTGAGTAGAGAACCAGTTTTAACCAGCCTCCTAACGTTATTAACGTTACTTTTTTTCAGTTGAGCACGAGCTCGTGCACTGGCCTTTCTCTTTTGAACCTGACACGCTAGCTTAACTAGCCTGCCTGATATTGAAGTGATTTTATTTTCTTATTTTTTTTGTAGCAAAATTAACGTGAATGTTAAAACTACAAACCCAAAACTAGTAGCCAGGACCCTAAATTCAGCGTCTCGAGTATTTAAAGGCTACTCTACGTTTAGACCTGACATGTTAGACCTAGCATGGAGTTCACTTCACGGCTAGTTTTATTTACCTTTAATACAAACCTGATAGATGACACTGAAAACTGAAGGTGTCCTGCTTTAATTCTGTTAATAAAAAGCAAACAGATATGGACCAAACCTATGGCTGCCCATGTTCAAGCCTGGCAGAGGACAAGCTAACTGAAGCTAAGCTAACTATACTGTAAACAAATCCTCGCGCATCACATCACACCACATCACACTGATCAGCTTAGCAGTGAAATGACAGCAAGAGGAATTCGACCAAGTTTAGAGCCAAATATTGTAAAGAAAGCTGACTTCATTCATGGTTCTAGACTACACATGACATCCTGCTCTTTGTCTCCTTTCTACTCTTAGTTTCCCCCAAGCTGTCACTTCAGCACCAGCTGTTTTTCTGACAGCCTATAGAGAAAGTATAGTTGTGAATAACTCTATTTTTCTCCAATATTCTCTTTAGCAGTATCTGTCAAAATAGATAAGTGTCTCGGATTATATTCGCATCAAATAATACTCATTTTAAGTCCTGATTATCATAAAAACAGACCCTGATATGCTTGTAACAGTGTAGTACTTATTATTAGGATAGTAATACCACAATTCTTGAATCTGACTGGTCAGAAGGTTGGGTTAATGGTGATTAACTTCTTGATAGGAGTAATTCTGTCAGGTTTATATGAATGCACTCGTTCTAATAAGTTATCATTCTGTACTAACAGCTTGCACATGGTATAATCATGGTATGGTGGAGCTTTCTGTAAGGAGACGTTTTACATTTATGGAAGGAGTCTCCAGTTTCAGGAGTTAACGTTTTGCCGTTTCTTGGTAATGTGACATGCTGCTACATGTGTTTTTTTTGTTTGTTTGTTTTTTGTTTGTTTTTTGTCTTAGTTTCTTTCTCTGGAAGTTAATATCATTTATTGCTGCTGTAACTTCAGTGAGAACAGGAACTAACTCGTCTCGTGGACGTGTCGCAACTATAAACGGATAAAAAGTTTGACATGTCGTTCGTTAATACATTAAAAATTGAATCTCTCTCGGATAAGAGGACTAAAACATTTCAGGACGTGATATTGTGCAGTGGTGTCGAGTTGATTATTTTCCTATAAAACATGCTCCCAAGTGTGTTATTCCTTTATCACTTCAGCTTACAGCTCACTCTCCGCTCTGTAGATTTTAACGGCGATGAAATGCATCGTGTTTTGAATACAATACCAATATCAGCTGATCAGCTTCTGAGTAACCATGTTACTGGACGTTTCTCTTCCCAAGTTCTGCAGAAGTCCCTGGGCTTTAATACCAGTGGTGGCACGAGAGGTGCATCATGTCATTTCTTTTTTGTAAATGAAATAAAATAGCTTATCAGTATCCTAACTGAACAGTCCTAGTAAACAATAATATCAGCTCTGACTCAGTATGTCTGACGTCCAGCTCTAGATGCGAGACCATCATTCCTATCTTCGATACTGATACCAGAGTAATACTATGGTTAAAAAGAAAAAAAAAAATTAAACACGTTGTCATGACATCACCATTAATTGCACTGTATTTAAAATTGTTTTCTCATAGTTATAGAAACCTGCTTTGTCTTTATTTTATTTATTTATTTTTTTAAATTCTTCTGTTTTAGTTAGTTTTTTATGATTCGCTGAAAATTTTTATCTTGGTCAGTTCTCACCACCATCTGACTGCAGTCCAGGAATGCGAACACTGTCACGTGCTTCCTCTGAGACATGTGAAGCCAGCAAAACGCATCTTCTCAAACTGCTGCTCATGCTGCATCACAGGGCAGCGTAACACACTCTCTGAGGAAAGCGCTGTCTGCCCTCTTCCTCATCCATGAACTCACAGACGCCCGTGATCGGCTGGTGTTCCTGTGATTGACAGGTGAGAAGTGTAGGCCCCTCCCACCCTGAGAACATGGCCGGTTTTGCTCTCCTAGATTCTTGAAGACGGATGGCTGTGGCATCGTCAGGATTCGAACTCACGATCTCCGGACCATAAGGCAAACACTTAAAAAAAAAAGTTTTAAAGAGGTTATGTTTTAAAGCAGGTTTTCCTAAACTACATGTCGCCTAATTTGCAAATGGGGTTGCTAGAGAACCTGACAATCTCCTCTTTTGTTTTATTCATTTGTTTTACAGATTAATGTCATGAATATCGCTGTAACTATGAAGAGAGGTTTTTGTGTGCTGCTGTTTTGAAATGTCCGGAATCCCATTCAGATGAACCACCTTTTATATGAAGAGTGTATGCACTATTTTAGTCCTTTTCTCCATCCTGACACACTGCACTAGCGTAGGAGTCGGCAAATAAACACAGACAAATTTCCCTGTCCATCTACCACCACTCGTAATCGAGCCGCTCTGCAGAACAACAGGATTCAAGAAAACAAACACACGAAATATATATTTAATATGGGTTTACAGATGCAAAGGTAAATAATGCACAGAAACCAAAATGTCGAGGCTGGTGGTCTCGTTTGGGGGAAAAAGTTTGGCAACCCTTGCATTTAAAAGCAAACATTTCTAAATGTTATGGACACGTGTCATGTTGAGCTGATTATAAAACACAAACTACTTTTTAAATGTATTCGTTGCACAGTTTGACTCCTGTAGAAATATCATCTCACAATAATATTCCTGTGATGCGTCAGGATACACTGTATATGCAAAGCCGAAGTTTTTATTCGAAAGAAAATGGAGTTCAGTAATGTTTTTATTTAATGTCTACAAAACTAAAATGTTTTAGGGAAAATAAAACCTCTGTACACATTTTATAACATTTTAAAATAAAGATTCAGTACTCTTGAGACGGAACTGTGTTTCAGAAATGTGTATTGTGAGAAACGTTATCGTGATATAGCTATTAAATCATCATAGAGCCCTGTTAGAAGCATAATACGTAATCAGCTTATTTAAATAAAGATAGAAATGATTGCAGGTTAGAACCTAGTGTGACCTTCACGTTATCTTTAAAAAAAAAATGATGTCAGTTTGGTTATCAGCAGCTGATCTGAATTCAGAGCAAGTTTATCTTCTCAAAACAAGCGGTAATTATAGGTCCAGCTGAGTCATACGTTGTCTCTGGACACACAGCAGGCTTTACAGTAGAACGCTGTATTTTTATTATATTTGAAAGCCGTATTTTTACACTGGATTCCAAGATTTATGTATCTAATCTCATCGTTCTGAGAACATCATCGATTTTATTAAAATCGAGTGATATTCCATCAATACGAGTAACCCAACCTGCGAGAGGGATTTATCGAAGTCTCTAAGCATCTTAGACCTGACACGTTTCGTCATGTCTTTTCTCCGCATGTTTGTTCCACTTCTGACGCTCATGCGTTTTCTTAACATGGTTTAGCTTTCTCAGTCAGGGTCACGCGTGATCTGTGAGTCCTTACTCAAAGTGCTGCCCAGGTGAAAAAATGAACACGGAAGCCTCTACGTTAGTTTGAAATTACTCTTAGGTTAGTGTTCCTGCCTCTGAATTGAATAAAATATCAGTTTAGAATCAGAATTGTATCAGATTTTATAATAAAGATTAGTGTAAAGATTATAACCCATGACAATTTATACCTGAGTAAGGTCTATTCTCAACTGTGATTGGTCAGGAAGTTGTTGATTTAATTTTACATTACAGCAGCTCTGACAGTAACAACTTACACACACAAACAGATTTGTTTTAAAAAAGTGAGAGTATTATCGTTGACTTTTTCCATAAGGAGATGGTTTTTTTTTATTTAGCATTTTTTTGGGAAGGAGTCTCCAGTGTCAGTGCTTCGTAACATTCAGAGGTAAATCTGTAACTTTACGTTTTCCACTACGGGAAACTCATCAGAACAGATGGGATTTAAGCTTTGTGGTTTCTCAGTAACATGACTCCCAAATTTGTTTCTCTCTCTCAAAGGTAATAAGAGAGGGAGGGAGGGAGAGAGGGAGGGAGGGGGAGAGAGAGAGAATGGTGAGCGAAAGATGAGGGTTTATAGCTGCTCTAACAGGAGCTAACTTGTTCCGTTGACATTCCGCTACATTAAATGGATAAAAAGTATGTGGCAGTCTTTAATATCTTTTAATAAATTAGAAAAAAGCAGACACGTGGTGAAAAACATTTCAGGATGTGCTTTTATAGGAAAGTAATCGATAATAAATAAATAACTGATTTGCGTTGGACCGCAACAACCCAGTCGTTGATTATTTTTCCGTCAACATCATGCGCCATATATGAGATCCGTGTCATGAGTATCATCTGTACTTTTGTAACATTGACCGGATCTTAGAGTCGCAAGTAGCTGATTGGACAGTAAAGTATGTTTGTGAACCAGACGTTTTGTTTTCCAGTATTGTCTGTGTTAAATAATTGATTTTTATTTATTTATTTTTTAAAGAGATTATTGCATATCATTTATTTTATATATTAATCCAACACTAGTGCAGTCTGGCTGCAAACCTAAATATTATGATATAAATGTAAAGCTAAATATTATGTATAAAAAATGTCTAACTATTAGGATATGATATATTTGATATATTTTTGGGCGGCACAGTGGTGCAGTGGTTAGCACTGTCGCCTCACAGCAAGAAGGTTCTGGGTTCGAGCCTGACGGCCGAGCGGGGCCTTTCTGTGTGGAGTTTGCACGTTCTGTCTGTGTAGAGCAAATCGAGCATTTGACCACCTTGTGTGACGTTGGTGCTCACGAAGAGGGTGTGAAGGATGAGTTAAGCTTATTGTGGTTCTGCTGCCTGAGTGTGTGAGTAAACCAGTGTGATTGTGCTTTTAAAAATAAATTCAGTGTTCGTCATCAGGGCTAGGTGAGGTGTTTTTACATTTTTACTCAATTTTTAAATTGTCTGCTAAGGCCAACATTCCGTTTCTGAAATTTCAACGTCACAATCTTTCAGTGAGTACAAATGCTTAGAGCAGCGTGACACTCAATATTAAATAATACTTTCGTTCAAAGCAATATGACAAAAATATCCTATCACGATTCTCACAGTATATAGGTTTATTTTTCCCAGCAATACAGCAGTGTTGCATTAACATACCTTCGATACTTCTACAAAATTACTTAAAATATTTAAAAACGTTTTCTGCAAAAAATTTCAAAAAACTGACAGGAGGAAAAGAAATCTGTACGTTTTTTTTAACATTTAAAAATGTTAAAGGTTTAGTATTTAACATTTAACATTAATTCAACTACTCTAGTCAGATTGTAATCATATAAAAACTAAATTTATTTTTTTTACAAATGTAATCCTGGTAATGGCTGTTTTAGCCACATCATGCTTAACACACTGAAAACGGTTTATCCTGCCAACTTGATACTGTAGTAGAAATTAGGGTCTTTTTTTTGTTTGTTTTTGTTTGTCTCATGATAGGAAAAAATAACCCTGAGGAAACTTGCACTCTGTTACAGATGTTCAATGCTTCCATTTTTCTAAAAGACAGAACAGAAACTGAAAAAGACAGAAGATGAAGGGAGACGTCCAGGTTTCACCCAAAAGTTTCGAGTATTACAAATTGAAAGGAGCCGCGAGGAAAATGTTTCACGATTCATCTTTCATCATTTCTGATGAAGCAGCTAACACCCTGCACATAAACGGTGAAATTTTATACAGGATTATAATACAAAATGTAATGGTTTTGAATAGAGGGGTTACCATTTAAATTTTTTCTTTTTTAAAGGTTTGATAACCTTGTCTAAAAATGTCTTCACGGTTTAAAACCACACAAGCCTGTGGTGAAGATGAAAGAAAAAAAATGATAATCTTTTTTACAGTTAAATCTTTGCATGCTAAAATCTTCTTCTTTGAAAAATATTTTTGACAGAGACATTTCTGAATAATCTCTTATACTGTCAGTATTTCAGGTTGTTGGTTTAAGCTGAAAAACAGTGTTGGTGCTGAGCCAAAGAAGAATCAAACTAGTGTGGTAGGCTGCTTAGCAGGAAATAGGTAGCTGTTTGGTTTAGTTGTGCTCAGCAGCGGCGTGTTGTTCTGCGTTTAATAGCCATCGTTTTACAAACATGCTGGCAGCAATGTAACATTCTTATAATGGTATCGGAGAAACGGAGGTTACTTTAGCATGATACTATCACTATCGAGTTATGATATTATTGCAAGTTGGACTTTTTAAATAAATAAACAAAATAAAGCCCGAAAGAAAACGCCCTCTCAACTCAGAATTCCGATGTGTAAACTCAAGACGGTCTCCTGAACCCCTAAATTTATTTTATTATTTATTTTATGTAAAGTTCAGCAAGTGATGTCAAATCAACATGGCTGTTTACAGCATCAACAGTAAACACAGTACTTTTAAATGAGGTATACTGTTTCATACTAGTATTTATTTAGATCTTCTTTTGCTAACGAAAGAAGTACATGGAAGCGTCCATCATGTTGTTGTTTTTGTTCCCCCCCCACAAGTTGTAGCTCGAGTGCACAGAGTTCCAAAAAGTGGCGTAATTCCGTGGAACGCAGCATAAGGAACTTGAACAGATAGATGCTAGTACTGTAGGTGGAATATTTCAATCTGCAGCATGACGCCTGAATCATGAATGAAAATTTTCTCAAGATTATAATAGTTTTAGTAGCCTTGACTTAATGTACTGCTAAATTTCAAATAACGTAGATGACAGAGTCATTAGAGTATAGAGAGTAATTTCTTGGCATCTCTCTCTCCCTCCCTCCCTCCCCCTGCACATATCCACAACAATGCAGTGTGAAAGAAGCGTTGAGTAGGCCATGAAGACTCCAGCCAGTGTGGCTCCTGACTCTACTGCAAACAGCTCTTTCGCAACTCCACTCTCGCTGCTGTAATTGGCACCCCCTTCAGTTTCATATTTCACTCCTGTGCATGCAGAGAACCTGCTTTTCTTGCACACCCTGTCTGTCAGTGGAGTCCTGTCAATTATTACAGTCTGGTCTTATGACTGAGAAAGACAAAAAGCCCTTGAGAGTGGATCACTCGGTGAGTCTGCAAGTCATAAAGCTCCAAGATCTGCCTTGGTTTGGACTCCCTCATCCCCCTCGGTTTTGTTCTCCAGACCTCCTCCCCCCCCCTCCCTCCAGATCTTTTGGCCTAATAGTTACACGAGCCGTCGGGACGTCGTTCGCTTGCACCACTGGCGTCTAGTCACACAAAGGATTTCACTGGTTTTCACTGGTCTTTGGGGATTTTCTCAACACAATGAACTCATTCGTTGCACTTTAATTGTGGAATGGACGTCTGAGATGTTGAATAATCTTTATTAAGTCATAGCAAACTCCCTTCATGCTTGTATCATGTCGTGGAGCACTCTAAGGAAATGTTCATTGTACGCATTGATGGTTCAGTTAAAGTTTTATTTAGTGACTCAAGGTCACATGATTGCATCTTTGAACTAAAATACCAATTAATTTTGTTCTGTCACAGCTCTTCATGAAAACAGTACATTAATTACATATACACATTTAAAATTAGTGTCAATTTTTATTAAAGTTATACCACTTACTCAGTAATTATCTTAATAATCTTTTGCAGGAGCCATAAGTATTTTTGTCATATATATTTTACTTTCCAGTCAGTTTATCAGAGCAGTTAGTCAAGCAAACACTTTAGTGTTTTTTAATAGAGCCTGTACAGATCTATATGTTAATCTTCTGCCATGTCAGCAATACTGAATCCATTTTAGCTGTTTATCTATGTAAAGTGAGTTTTACAGTTCCATCTGTGTGTCATAACTTCATTTCCTTCAGTCAGGACCGATTCTTCAAATCGCAACAAAGGTCAAGTGTGTTCTTCGCCTTGTGCAGAGAGCCTACTACTCACCACTTGATGATCACTTATTCAGCAGCGTGCGCACACACATTTCCACTCAACCCTCTTTACTTTCTAATTGGCCCTGTCAGAGCTCCACATGTTTCCAGAAGGGTGGAATCATCAGGCCATTTTTATGTCTGGAGCCGGAGCAGGGGAAGTGGAGACAGCGAGTCGTCGCAGGGACAGAAAAGTTGTTTGAGTTTGTTAGTAATATCCAGAGAGACAATTTTCATGGCTCCTGTACTGCTGAGAATCTGTATGGACCCTCTTGTGCTCAAGTTTATGCTCGACTCGTGACTTGGCAGCCCCAATGCAAACATACTCGCTTGCGTATCTTTTGTACATCTGGAGGGTTAAAAGCATCGTCCACTAGATGGTACGTCAGAGCCAAAACATCCCTGTCCGTCTGTTGATGTCACACACTGATGAGCTCTGTTTCTCATTACAGCTTTCCACTGTCATCTTGAATGTTGTCATGAGCTGCGTCTCAAATCAAAAACTCTGACTTTACGTTCAAAGTGTTCTAGAAAATCCAGAGGACTGGTAGTCAAAACTGTGTAGAATAGTACACAATTGTGATTTGAGACACAAGTTTGTTTAGTCGGTAAAGAAAAGTGTCTTATGATGCTATACTGCCTCCGCTATTTGTTATATTTATTTATGTATTTGCAGCCGTCTTGCGTACATGTACATGTTGATAAAAGCTAGTATGATCCATCCTTTAGACTTTCTGAGCTATTCTGCCACAGCAGACATTTCTGAAATCTCATACAACAATAACTGAAAGCACTATTGCCCTAACGCTCGCTGATCTTCTGGTCAGTTGTGTGTAGTTTTTGGTATCTCATGCAAGTTATGTGTGTTTTGTGTTGTTGTTGTTGTTGTTGTTGTTGTTGTTTTTTTTTAAAATTAATTTATTTTTATAAACAATTACTGATGTCTAAAACATTATAATGAATAATTGATTCAAAATTGGGCAGCAGTGCCAAAAATAGCTAATGTTCTTGATACTCTATTGATATAAATTATTCCAAACAAGTAACTTCTATTTCTTTTATTTTCATTAAAAGAATTCATGAAGTAGTCGGAACATTTGTTCGCAAATGCAAAGCTGTAGGGTACGTGGACAAGTTTTGCAAAGTTTTTAGGTCAGTTGCCTTTTTTTTTTTTTTTTTTTTTTTTTTTTTTTTTTTTTTTTACTAAATTGTGGTGGAAGCCACATTTGAAAAGCTCTTGTGGTGTCTCGTATGGTACACTTCTCGCAGCGAGTGTAAGGGTTAGTGAAAGCCGTTCAGCCTGTCTTTCTTGGTAATCATGTGCTTCTTGTTATAGTGAATTATTCTAAAAATTCCCAAACTGATGAATGATGATGGCACACCATTTCTTTCGTCACTTAGCTAGCTATAGCTACATAAATATATGTTGGGTATGTATTTTTTTAAAACCCCATTTGTCCCACTAGCTGTTTCTCCCCCTATATGCAAGCCTGTTGGAACTGATTCCATTTCACAGTTTAACCTTGTCTGTGACTCCAGATCTAGCTTGTTGAGCGCACTTAAGTACGCGTGACCTTTAGCACCTTCTGGAAGGGTATTTAGTTTGGAAGGCCATGCAAGAGTAGCGTTCTTGTCTCAGTTTGTTTGCTGGCTAGGACAAGAGCAATGACACACCGGAAGAGTTTGTACAAAGGCCAAACTTTTTTTCTTTTTTCTTTTTTTTAGCCTGCAGCTGTGGTCATGCTTTTGAGTGAGAATGAGTGTAAATTTTTGAGTGAGGAAAATGGAAACAGCCAGACACTCTTGCAGCTGTGGCTATACAAAGTGTTGCTTCAATCACAAGAGTGAAATGAGCACTGACTCAACAACCACTTCCTCCTTTAGAAAAGCTTTTTTTATGCCAAGGCAAAGTGGACCAGTTCATTAATATGGAGAAAGCGCTAAGCCAGGGTTTTGGGTTGAATAACTCCTCAGCCCTCGAACTTTAGTCAGAGTGTTAGAGATGCTTTACCTCAGATGGCTATGTGAAAGGCTTTGCATCGAGCGATTGGCATGGCATGAAGTTGGCCAGGGGAGCACTAAAACATGTCAGAGAGGTGCCTGCCAACGTGATTCTTATCACACTGAGACATAGTGTAACGTTCTTGTTCTCCCTCCAAACAGTACTGTGTGTACTTTAGCAGGCCATTCAGTTCAGATACTAACATAAGTGCACACTAATAATACAAAAGTGGTTTGGTTATGACTCTGTTTTTGTGTTTAGAAAAATCTCCCAAAGCTTTAACATTTTCTTTTCTGTCTTAAAAGCTCTTTCTTCAACTTCAAGTTCTCTTGGATGCATGCGCGTGTCCTCTTCTATTCTTGTTTTCTATTCTCCAACATTATTTTGCCCATGTTAGCGTTTTGGGAGTAGTCCCTTGATTTTCTGTCAACGACACCATCTGTTTGGACTTAGATATGCCTTCCTGCTATTCCCAGTGGCATTTTCTTGTCTTTTGTCACTGAAATTTTTCTCTCAGATGTATCCTCAGTAGCATAGTCTGTTATTGTCTAGGTAGTTGATTTGGTGCCTAGAATTCGGAGGAAGACTGCCGGGTTCCTGCAGAGCCCAAACGTCTGGGACTCTTGACACACCAGAGATGTTGCTTGATTATTACTCTGAAATCTCTGTAATACGTTCTATTGTCACTAATCTCCAGATTAAAGGAAAAATGTGGTTGCTGATGGACATTTCTTGCAGATGCAGTCTGATCACATCTAATTGCCAGACAAACAGTCGATTTTCTATCAGTCTAATGCATGCTTTTTCCACTTTAGTAACAGCTTGTAGTAAAACGCTAAGCAGTTAGTATCCGTGCCCCAATAACGAACCCGCTGGCTGTTCATCTTCAGGACAACTTGGCAATTTTAGAATGTTTTGAATGTTAATTGCTTAATTGTGTCATGTGGTACAACTGTCTGGAAGCATCTTCGCTTCTCTACTCATTTATACAGCGTTTTCCTTCATGATGCCTGTCTGTACGTTGCTTATGGTACATTTGCTGAGCCTGAGAGAAGTATTACTTTCCTTCAAGCATGCTCACTTCACTGACACTAAAACAGCTTCAAATTCATAGCCACTATGGTATATAAAATGTAATTGGCTCTGTATCCTTTGGAACATTATAATGAGGTGTTTAACTGCTGGAGCATTAATAACTCATTAAAAATAACACCGATATCTCCTGATATCGCATTCTTAGGTTCTCTGGTCCCCCGTGGCGAATCAGTAGAGAGAGACAACAGTCTGGACAAAATCATCCTGGTGTCGAGCAGCAGTACGAGAGAGAGAGGGGGAACTTCAGGCAACAAACTGGACGGAGCGGAGCTGAGGGAGGAGGGTGAATGCCCAGCATTTGTCCTGAGACACCGAGTGTGCAACACCAACACCGACAGCACCAGCGACTCCACCTCTGACAGCCAGGACACCATGAGTCCAGGCAGCTCTGAGTCAGGCTGTACACAGAATGAGGTGAGGGACATCATCATGCAATCACACTTATCCAATACATCAACTGTTTTAACCTCAGTGGAGTGCTTCACAATCAAGAGTTTCACAAAACCAAGTCTTAGCCAATATATCTATTAGGCAAGTAACTAGAACATCATAGTGCACTGATTTTTATTTCAGGTAGGGCTGGGTGATATGACAATATAATATTGATGTGATAAATTACATTTGATATATATATAGTGGACATCATGATCTATAAATAAATATCAATTTTGCGGACACCTGACCATCACACTCGTATGTTTGCTTACTCCAAACAGTTACCACTGAGTTGGAAGCACACAATTGTATAGAATGTCTTTGTATGCTGTAACGTTTAAAATGTCCTTTCACGGGAGCAAAGAGGCTCAAACCTGTTCCCGCATGACACAGCATGCACGAAGTGAGCTCCATGAACGCATGGTGTGTTACGGCTGGTCTGGAAGAACTCGTGTGTCCTGCACAGAGACCTGAACTCAATCCCACTGAACAGCTTTGGGATGAACTGGAACACAGACTGCACCGCAGATCTCCTCACCCAACATCAGTGCCTGATCTCTTTTGCTCAGCTTCTGCTGATCAGCGCTGACCTCTTCTGCTCTTTGGACCTGCCTGATCCGTCCTGATGTCCTACTTCTG
>JAOTRR010000016.1:16666916-16691308 GCA_028570945.1 Gogo arcuatus | reverse complement strand
GATAATAATCACGATTCATTTTTTATTTCATCGATTCAAATCGTCATAAATTTGTCACCATTTATCGTCGCATGATATATCGTTACATGCCTAGTTATGTATATTTTGACCATGCCCCCTCAAAGCCACAGGTGACACTATCGTCAATCTGCAATGGTTAGGGGGCACAACAGGATTATGGCATGCAGTGTACGATCTCACAAACCTAATAGGTTGCTGCTGTAAATACACAAATTTAATAAGGAATATGTTAACTTCCTCATCGTGTGTCACAAAAATATTTAACTTTAATATGCCTTTTTAGAGTCAAGTTTACTAGAACTTGCGTAAGAAGATCATTCATTTGAAATCCACATTCTCTCCATCTTAACGCGCATCGATTCATTCAACGTTAATCCTAAAGAACGCTACCACAGAACCACACGGTCATGAAAAAAGTGACAGAAGCATGGTAAGGGTATTTTAGTTTTATTTCTTTAAGATTCACAGCCTCTGCGTGTGTTCAGTCCTGAGTTGGGTGTTCACAACTCCACTGTTGTGTGTAAGTGGATAAACTCCCTGCTTTTGTCTGTATGTGGTAAACATGCTCAGGAGATAACCTGAGGAGTCATGATGAGTCATGTTTGTTTTGCGAATAGTAGTGAAACACTTACTTGCCTTGTGTGTGCAAAAACACCATTTATATCCTTCAGTCTAATTAGAGAGTGAACTTATCACCTTTCAATAGTGTAATTGTGGTATTAGGTGACGGAGCGTAGGTGAAATTATCGCTTATAAACATGCACATGAGTTGTTAGTTGTATTTTAATCACGTGTTTTTGGCTTTCTCGATATTGGTGAGTGCAAGTAACAAACAGTTAAATATTATTTTTGATTGGTTCTGTGATTGTATATTTATTCACAAATACTTTTTGGATTTAAAATGTGATGCATTATGTTAAAGTATGCTTTTCTGAGATATCGTAAATATTTATCATTTTTAGTTTCTTTTTTTGAATAAAATTAAATACATCAGCAAATTTGATACCAAAAATTTATACTTAATCTTTAAAATTGATTGTAAAATGTACATTTTTACAAATTGTATTTTTTTTGTCCCTTTCGGTGTTTTATTTCTAAATCTCTTTTCCCCCCCCCCCCCCCCCCAGTTATATACAAGACACGTTTGTTTTTTGTTTTGTTGTTAGTTTTGTGTGCAGTATTGCTGGTATATCATGTACAGTAGAAATGCTTTTGAGAATGGTGATATATTTTTTTGTCATTGCATCGGCATTGAATAAAATGGTACAGTCAAATAAGTCAGACATTTTGTTCTAAAATGCCTGAATAGTCCTGATTAGAAGCACTATTATTATTTTAGCTATTAACATGCATATATTGTTCTTTAAAGGTATTTCTTTCAGATCTGTTTTGTGCCCCTTGTCTATTTTCCTAAGGACCGCAGTGATGATAGTGCTCAACTCTGAACATGAGGAGTGTAATCTTGAATGCTCTACGCCACACACGCTCCACGGCTACCGATATGAATAGCTCTTTTTTTAATATGTATATATATATAATATAAAGTTCAGGGTCTTTCATTAGCTGGTTCCCCTCCAAAAACCCACAGTGGCCTCCTTGTTATTGGTCTGCTAAACATGGTCAAAAAGACGTCCATCTGGTGCCCCTCTAAGGCATACGGAGTCTCTATAAAACCCACAGCTGCTTGCGCACACACACCCATGAGTGTACCACAACACAGAGGGAGAGGAATAGTGCATGCTCCAGAGCTGCTGTTCACTCCCTATATTACCATCCTCCTATAATTTAATGTGGTTTCACTATGACCAGTGCATTTTAAACACTGGAGCAGACTGTAGAAAGACCTAAACACACACACACACAGTGTATTTTGCTGGCAGGCATGGGAAACAGGGTAGTCATGCATTATAGATCTGGTCTGTCTTTTCAAGGAGTCTGGCCAGATCCATTTACTGACAAGCAACCAAAGTGGAGAACCACAATACTGCTAACCTTCACAATATAACTAGTATCTATTCTCTCCTTGCATGTTATTTAGTTTCCTTTATACGCATTGCTTTGTCTTTGCATGATGTCCAGGCGAGAACTAATAGAAGCTTCAAATCTTGGCTGATTTCTATTTAGGACTGTAGGCTCCATCATTTTGTAATTCACATTAAAGGCAAGCATACAGTTATACATACGCACACTGATGTATACCACAGCGTTGTTGAATTCTTGATTGGTCGGAAGGTGTCGATTAATTTTCTGTAACAGCACGGCTCGGACAGTAGTGCAACGCCCTCATTGTAATATGTGATCATTTCTGTTGTCACCATTTGTACAGGGACACGGTCTTGCACATGTGTAATTGTTAAAATGGTGATGTTTTCTGTGACGAGACATTTACTGAGCATTTTTTGAAGGAGTCTCTGGTGTCAGCACTTTGTAACAGGCAGTTGTAAAGCTATAAGTTTTTTTTGTAAGCTTTTATAAACTTGATTCGTGGACGTTCCGCAGCATTAAACGTAACTATAAATGGATAAAAAGTATGACCAGTCATTCTTTAATTAATAGGAATTTTAACAGTTGGCAAGTATAAGAGGAATAAAACACTGAGACATGCTGTTATAGGAAAATGAGATAAAATCACATTTGTAACTAGGGTCAGCTCCTACTGCCAATATATATTTGTACATGAAAATTGTTCTGAGAAATGGAGCCCCCCCCAATATCCTTAACTTCTCCCCCAGAGTTACTGTGTTGAGTCAATGCTACAGTCAGGAGAGACGCTTGGAGGAAAGCAGCAACTGTTTAGTTTTATATATGTGCCGTAACAGACAGCCTTAATTAGCTCGCAGTATTCACAGAAACCCTCTAATCTCAACAAGGGGGGCATCTTTCCCACCCACTGAGAGCATGGCCTGTTTTGTGTCTGTGAACCCCAGACCGCAGATGGTTATGGCATCACTACGATTTAGACTCCCAGCAGTTTAAGAAACACAACACTCTCTAATCAGGAACTTGATCATCAGCCACTGTGCGAAGCTGTAGGAGATTTTAAATCTTAAAATTTGTATTATCATCAATGCCTCTACAGATTGTTGTTTATCCGAATGAAAGTTTTATTGTTCTAATTGGCTTCTCCCCATCCTCCTCGTTATCGTTTCTATAGTAACAACTTGTTTATGGAGACTTGGCAGGCACTCAACATATGAGTCTAATAATAACAACCGTGTTAAAAACACGTTATTTACCAAAGAAAAACATTTAGTTAACATTTGTGGAAGGAGTCTTATTAACTTCAAGAAAGAGAAATAAGAGAGACTGGTGAGGACTAGGTCTGTCCAAATCCTTCATTTTGTTTCTTTTGAGACATTAAGAAGTGGACTTGCTCTTGTCCTTCGGATCATTGCCTTTGCCCCATAACCCAACTGTGCTGGGATTTTCTGTTGGAGAAATTCATAGTTCTGTCAATTATGGCAAGCCCTGAAGCAGCAAAGCATCCCCACACCATCACACTACCCCCACCATGCTATTGATTGTTATTGTGGAATGCTGTTAGCTTTACACCAAAGAACATTATTCCTGAAATGATCATTTAAAAAAGGCTGTCTTTGTCTTGTATTAAATTTTAGTGTAAACAAAAACAGAAGACATCAGGAAAAGAGGCACATACTTTTTCATAGCAGGATCAATTATTATCTCTCCACAGTTGCTCTACTCAGTAGCCTCTGAATATTCACAAATCATCCACTTATGAGATCATGTTACTCGTTGCACGCTAGACTATTCATAGATCACGCTTAGTATCGCTCCAAGCGGATCTATTTATGGACCCGTGTTCAAGCATTAAGCGGTCCATTTAAAAGCATTAGGCGGAGCGCCGAAACATTTTGTTGTTTGTGGGTGTGTGCGCTTGTCTATTGGTTTGTCATGGATATAATTAGATGACGTGAAACGATCCGGGGCTGTGGTGCGACGTTCCCGTAAGGAGTCCATTTGAACACGCTTTGAGGAGAGCGGTTAGAGCGAAGTGCCGAAATGGCTTGTCATTTCTCTATCCCTTTGTGTGGGCTCTGAGGTTGCCCGCTCAGTCGACTGTGGCCATGTGGTGGGTCTGAAATACTGAGCGTTTTCAGGACAAAACAGCTTCAAGGTCAGGATAGCTGTAAGGCTGTGAGATACGGAGACTACAGTACATGCTACACATCGAGTAAAACTTTAGAACGACAAGCTGCTAAAAGAGTGATGTCATCCTGCATTAGCTGCAGTGTGTGGTGTGATGCAAGCTGATGGGGCAGAAATCATTACCAGCCCAGTTATTTTATTCATTAAATCACTATATATTGTGGTACAGTGTGCGTGTGTTATACACTATGTTTATAGTGCATTGTGGGTAATACTATAGGGGAACTATCTAGGGAGTATAATTTGTCACTGAGTACAACTACTTAAATAGTGCACTGTGTAGTGAATAAGAAACAGATTCGGGTAGAGAGTATGTGTGTGTGCGTGCGTGTGTGCGAGGAAGTGTGCATCAGTAAAGAACAAAGTCTGTGCTTAACCATGTCAATGCTGATTACTGAGGTGCTGCACAGCCCTCAGGCCAAACCTGATCTGATTAAGAGCTCCTCATTAACCTGTCCTACTCAACACCTACTCTCTCTCTCTCTCTCTCTCTCTCTCTCTCTCTCTCTCTCTCTCTCGTGAATAAATAGTAAGTAGACTGCCTATAGCAGATCTGGGCCAAAGGAAGCAATACACAGCTAGTGGACAGGAGATTGCTACTGACCTGCTAAGAAACTGGCTGATATCAAAGATATGGAGACAGAGATGTACGTGAGAACAGAAAGGAGCTGCTCCTTTACACAGTGATGCATTGGCCTGTCTGTGCAGCACTGTGTCTGTCCCACACGCCTAATTGTTTATTATAATGAATCACTATGTGGAGGAGAGAGAAATAATTGCGAGGCAGAAGGATAGCGCTTCAAGATTTCACCGTTTCTGGAAAATTCTGTACGAGGTTATGATATGTGTTTTATGTGCGTTTATTAATGCACTTTAATATTTGAATGCAGTCAAATACTAAATCATTTAAGTAAATAAATTTAATCGAAACATTTGGTATATTTGGCGTTTTTACCTGAATAAAAACATTTTAAACCATCAGTGCAAAATATCGTTCAAAAGAAACCCATCTTGAGGACTGATTGTTTTTCCCCAAAGCGTCTGTAGATGTATACGTCGTGTTTAGAGTGTAAAGAAATGTGATCACTGCCTGGCTGACTGACCGACCCACACACTGGGGGTTTCTACGATATTAGATGACTTGATGCACATAAATCCGATCAAATCCTTGATAAAATCCGATTTTGCTTTTTGGAGCTGAGATTGTTTTGTACATGTAAACACAGACTGAATTGTGGATTGTGTGTCCTGACTTTTCTGTCTGCGTTTTCAGACTGCGGCCATTAGAAGAACGGCGCACCACGAAGGAGACAGGAGGACAGAGGAGGAGAGGAGCTCGGATGAAGGCTTTATGGGGATGACGCCACTGCTGCAGGCTCACCACGCGATGGAAAAGATGGAGGAGTTTGTCCATAAGGTCAGTCACAACACACACACACACACACACACACACACAGTGAATGTAAAAGCTCCAGTGTGTTGCCCAGTCGTGTGTTTTGGTTGCCTGGAAACCTAACTGATGAAGTGGTAGCTAACATCATGTAGTGACATACGGCGAACCAGTTAGGAGAGGATGACTCTGTAGCTATATCACTGTCTTACAGAGCTTCTAATGTAAGCCATCATGTTTGCACCTTCAACAAAGCATCAACATTTCAGACATGAGCTGCGGTGTTCATTCCACACATCGCATGTAAAATATACCTGCGTCTAGCTAGGCTCTTAATTTGTTTATGAACATGTTTAACTGAGGTGGTACCTCAGTGTCACAGCTCCAGGGTGCCAGGTTTGATCCTGAGCTCTTTGTGTAGTAATGAGGAACGTTATGATGGCTTCACTGGACTGTTCTGTCTTCAGTAATGTTTACAAATAACTGCTTGTTCTTGATTCTGGAAAAAAAAAAAATCTGTCATTAATCCACATAGCAAAACTCTTCCTCTCTTCCTGGCACTCTGTACCAGACTTTAAAAGCATAGGGGCCGTCAGAATTCTCTGTCTGTCATTTTAGATGGATACAAATAAGGCTAGAATGGTATTCATCTTCTGCCATAGATGTAGAACACCAAAACCGTTCTATACACATCAGGATCACAACGTATAGGCAGCGTTTTATAATCAGGTGTGCTATGTTTACATGTAGTCTTGCGCAACACAGACAAAATAAAGGTGAATGTGAGAACGATGAAATAAATTAACGATGCGTAGTCTGAAAACACCGCTCAGCTGCTACACTGAAATCAGGTACTGTAGTTACAGCGTCATGGTGAAGCGCAAGTTTAAACATAACTACATACCAAAGGAAAAAGCCCATGTGTGTTCCAATATTTTATAACCAAACTCGTATACATGGCTGTAGGGAAGTCGCATGACTGCAGTCCTCAATACAGATGCTCCCTCAGAACGCCCCATCTCCGCCAAACAGCTGCATTCGTGCTCCTCCCTCTCCCTGTGGAACCGAGACTATCAGCATGGAAACCTTGCTAATACTCATTACCCATCTCCTGTCTTCAGGCGACTCTCTTTTCTATCGATAGGCACACAAATGCAGCAGGGGAAAGACAAACGTCTGCTCTTTTTGTTAAAAGCCTCCCAGTTCAACTCTCGTTAACTTTCAACACTCTTTTTCGCCTCCTCACTTCCCTCCTGTAGAGGAAGTGCAGCTCTGGGTTAAAAGCGACTCATTGAGTAAGTCTCTCTCCACTCGGTCAGATCTCGGCTCTCAGCCGCCGCGCCATTAGAGCCAGAGCTTTGGAGTGTCGTCGTGTTTCCAATGAGGCCGAGCATCTACTGAAATTGCTCACTGCAGGCCTTCAATTACCACATTAATCACTCCGGATGATGTCTCGCATTCGCACGACAACTTCTGCTCTTTCATTTTTTGGTGATGATTATGAAAAATGAGTCTCGCTTCAGTGCAAAAAATGAAGTATACTAAAAGTTCTCCCGTGGGATAATAAACTCCTGGGCTTGTGCTTTGTTCTGGACACATTTCTGTCCGCTCTTCAGTCGAGGCACAGATACAGTGGAGTACAGTACACGCTGCTCAGACACAGTGGAGAGAGGAATGTACTGGTGTCCTTTCAGACCGTTGTGCAATGTCTTGCTGTTAACGTCAATAAAGTGGAAAACGACTGAGATCAGTTTGGGGACTGGGTGTGAGTGTTCCAGGAATGAGCAGAGTGTTTGGTTTGGTGCGTCTGTAAACAAAACTGTGTTATTCACTGTGATTAATAATGTGATTAATACACCACATTTATCTCAGTCTCTCTCTCTATAATAGCTACTTTATCCTTTTTTTAATTTTCTTTTTTCCCCCCTCCTTTCTTTTTTATCCTTTTCTCATTTGTCTCTCCTGATTCTTTTTCATTGTCTTCCTTTCTTTTGTCCTTTCCTCCTTTTTAATATTTTTCTGTTTAGTCTTTATTTTTTTTCTTTTTTTTCTTTTAATGTTTTGTTCTCTTTGTTTCTTGCCTTTCTTTCTTACTTATTGTTTATTTACTGTTTATTTATTGTTATAGTATATCTTTTCTCTTTCTGGTATTTCTTTTTGTCTGTCTTGTGAATGACCAGTGGGATTTTCTTGTTTATATGATGTTTTGTTGTGTTTATCTTCTTCTCTGGCGAAGATGTGGGAAGGCCGGTGGCGTGTCATCCCTCATGATGTGCTGCCTGATTGGCTAAAGGACAACGACTATCTCCTGCACGGACACAGGCCACCGATGCCGTCCTTCAGAGCATGCTTCAAGAGCATCTTCAGAATCCACACAGAGACGGGCAACATCTGGACTCACCTTCTCGGTGAGAAAACTAATAAACGCGCGTGTGCACATGCACGCACACAGGTTCATGTATGTGTACAATGTTCACGTGATGGCCTGAACACTATAGGTTAGTGTAAGATGTTATCAGTGCAGCAGTTTTGGTGGTCTGCTTTATAACATTCCACAGTATAATTATTTGCTTATGTCTCACTGATGCCATGCTGCAAATCTACAACCTGTGCTGATCACCAGTAATTAACTTAATAGAGCTTGCAGGAGTGCGGTGTTTCTTGGGTTAGAGCCATGGGGTCTGAGGACTGCAAGCTTTAGTTACATGCAGAAAATGTCTGTTAAACAGTAGTGTGAGTTTATGGCCCTGGAAATGAGTGATTTCACGCTGACTTTAGCCAGTGGGTCGTTTTTGTTAAAGCCAGATGCTCAAGTTGGGTTTTTTTTTTTTTTTTCTCCCCCTCATTTCCGACGTCAAATATTATCTCAAACCCGGCTCTTTTAAACTTTTAGAAAAACAAACTCTTACAACAATGAAGAAATGAGGGGTACTTGATACAGATCTGCCATCTAGTGGACAAAATAAATCCAGGCATAATTTAGTAATTGTGAGCTAGGATTGTATCAGCTAAGTATGCCTGGATAGCTACAAAACGATTTAGATAACAGTATCAAACATACACGTACAAATACAAAGATAAGGCTTTATCTTGCAGATATTGAGGTAGAATTACATAGATATCAATCTTGTACACTGTGGGCTTTGTACTGCCTGCAAGATCTGAAGAGATAAAAAATATATATATATGAAAACATGACTTAACCCGTTTAAGAACTAAATTTACATAAAACTATATTTTAATTAATCCTTTCACCCACACAAAATAAATTCATTCTCCACACACACTTCTAATCTTTGTTTCCCTGTGCGTGTGTGTGTGTGCGTGTGTGTGTGGGGGGGGGGGCAGGTTGCCTGTTCTTCCTGTGTCTGGGGATCGTGTACATGTTCAGACCCAACATGTCGTTCGTGGCACCGTTTCAGGAGAAGATCGTGATTGGCGCATTCTTCTTGGGAGCCATCCTCTGCCTGTCCTTCTCCTGGCTCTTCCACACAGTCTACTGCCATTCCGAGGGCGTCTCTAGGATATTCTCAAAGTCAGTGAATTTATAGGACACACGCTCACACACATTTTTTGCACACACATCAAAAACTACTGAGCTACAATACAAAAGCAGCTATAATCGATGTGACCACGTCCAGCTTGTTCTGTTTCACTGAACACTCTCGTATTGATTGTAGGCAGTGGTACTTGTTGAAACTGAACTATTATAGATTTCAAGATTTACTCTCACAGTTCTACATATAATGGGTGAAGTGAAGCGACGGAGTTCTTGAAGGGGGAGCAGAAAATCTTGGCCCAGGGTTGTTTATGAAGAAATGTAAAGTAATGCAAAACAAAGTTCTGCCTTAAAATGACCACAAATTATTTTACAGTGTAAGCAACTAAATTAGTCTTCGTCTCAGCACATGCTTACTAGTTATTACATGCAGCACTGCCACCTAGTGCACATGTTTATATTATGTGCAAGTCTTTGTAATTATTTACATATTTAGTGTAGAAACTCCACATTTATCAGCATATGCTGCTGTGAGTTATCACTAAAAATATGCATAAAGGGCAGTTTGATCTCCCCCTCCCCCAATAAAAATGGCAGATAAGCCAAATGATATGCGAGACTAGAATGATTGACAGTCGTATAGGTGTTTTGAAGCCTCCAATATTTACTGGCTACGTGGAAGCCCCACCCCTTCCTCTTCAATCTCATTTTAGTAATTTCATCGCCTCCCGCTTGAAAGATATGCTGATGTGGGCCCTCACTTTTTGTCAAGATGTAAATGAAGAATGTTTTGAGTTTATTATGAAAAATAGTTTTATAATCACCTACAGTGATGTGTACAATCATTTTAATAGTAATGATAACTAGAAAGTGATTAAAAATAATGTTTGCTCTTCTGTGACAATCTGGTGTTTACTGTAAAACACTGTACTCAAGTTTCTATCACAGACAAGTGATTTCTGACTAAAGGACTATATTGAAAATGTACTGAGTTTTCAAAATGTCTCCTCTGTCTTGCTTTAGGTTGGACTACTCAGGCATTGCATTCCTCATCATGGGTAGTTTTGTGCCGTGGCTTTACTACTCCTTCTACTGCTCCCCTCAGCCCTGTGTTGTTTACCTGATCGTGGTGTGTATCCTGGGCCTCGCTGCCATCACCGTCTCCCAGTGCGACTTCTTCGCCACGCCGCAGTACCGAGGCGTAAGAGCTGGTAAGCAGTCACATTACACGGTTACGCATACAGTCAACTGCACCCTATATAAGCATTCTCTTGAGAGATTTCCTGCACCAAGCATCTTACCATAATGTTGAACAATACAGGAGGCATTCATGTTACAAGCTTCATTGCATAATTCAGATTTTTTTCCTTTTTGTTTTGTTAACACCGGTTCATATTTGTAGCTGGAAGTGACGCGTATCGAAAAACGACAACAAAGAAAAAGCCTTATTTATGAGACTGTCCATCATGTTAGAAGCAACAGTGTCAGAAAACAGCTCATCAGCTAGCTGTACATGATCAGGTAGAGAAGGCGAAAAGTGACCAGAAGTGAATCAGGTCTGATTTGAAAAGATTGGATTTTTGTATCTATATGTCTGTCATATCAGCCTGATAACGTGAATGTAATCGTAGCATTCAGACTGACAAACAATTTGTTTACATTATTTGGGGTGCCAGTAATTTTGCTACATGTTCTTGAGGAGAAAACAAAAAAAAAGTTTTGTACACATTTGAGATGATCTGTGATGTCAGGTCAAGCTGAACCGCAGTAAAGCTACTGATAGATCTTTAAGAGTTTCCTGGTCATCTGAAAGAGAGAGAGAAAGAAAGGTATAAAGCTAATATCTGTGTGTCTAACAGGTGTGTTTGTGGGCCTGGGCCTGAGTGGAGTTGTCCCCACGTTACACTTCGTAATCTCCGAGGGCTTCCTCAGGGCCACCACTATTGGTCAGATGGGTTGGCTGTTCCTCATGGCTGTTCTTTACATCACCGGAGCCTGCCTTTACGCTGCGCGCATCCCTGAGAGGTTCTTCCCCGGCAAATGTGACATCTGGGTGAGTGTGCATACCTCACAGAAGTGTGTAATACACACAGATCAGTGTTCAGGAGAGGCAGGTTAATGTAGACCACTTGGGTGAAAGAGCTGTTAATGAATCTGGTTAATAAATTATGATGGTTAGGGTGGAAATGTAATTTATTTTAATGCAGATTGTTGCAGCAGTGGTAATCACAGGGCGGGATTTTTTTTGTTTGTTTTTTGTTTTTGTTTTTTCTTAACATCACAATGGGGAAAAAGTAGCCCAATGCATTTAAAGACTCTAGAAGCTCTTACAGAAAATATTTACACAAAATGACTTGCAAAAATATTAGAGACTGTAATAATGATACTGTAATGATTTGTGATTAGGGATTTAAAAAATTGTTTTTCTTTGTAGAACCCTGGTTATTTCAGGCTTTTGTGTTTACTAATAGAGCCCCACTCAGGGGGGAAAAGACATCATCGTGGACAGGGTATTGAAAGGAAAGGTGATACTTAAGGAAATTGTATTTTTACAGGATTACGTCCTTTGTAGCACTATTTTAACACACGGACGTAGAGTCACTCACAGTGAAAAAGTAGGTTCAGTAGGCTGTTGATTCAGCGCTCACAGGAAATGTTTTACTTTATTCCTTCTACAAATCAAGGAAGAAAATCTTCCACGAAAGGAAGCTTTTTCATTTGATATTTGTTCACACAACGTACTGCAATTGGTTCATATATTTCATGGTTGTCTTTTATCAGTAGTTGATAGTCCTCACCCGTGTAAATGATGTAGCTGCTATACTCTGTTTTGACGTGACTTTTTTTTTTTTTTCCCCCTGTTCTCGTGCTCCTCAGTTCCACTCGCACCAACTGTTCCACATCTTAGTGGTTGCGGGAGCGTTCGTGCACTTCCACGGTGTGTGCAACCTGCAGGAGTTCCGCTACACAGTAGGAGCCGGCTGTACGGCGGACGGCGCTCTGTGAGACCGCGCTGCACCACCAGGGGGAGACAGAGCTCTCCTTTTATTACCACCACCGCCAGTAACGCCTCCTCCTCTCTGAACTGTCTCGCTTCACTACCGAGGGCTGAACACGACCTTTTCTTCTGTTTGTTTCCCCCTAATTCCTTCTCTCCTCCTCTTCTGCCCTCTTTAATAATAAAAAAAACCCCACAATGCGATTCAGTGGAGCTCGAGGGTGGACCAATTCTGAAATTCAGATTTACAGAGTTGTTTTTGAGATCTGTAAACAGTTGACTTCATGCTGTTTGCATATTAACTGGGTTGGGGGAAAAATGTTGTGAAATTTTTTGCCTTTAAAGGTGCAAATGGTTTTAACTGTTATAAACGTTATTATTAATGTAAATAAGATTTCTAAATCTGGGTTATATAGATTTTTACAAATGTTAAATAATAATAATAATAATAATAATAAAACATTATAGTATTGTTAAACTGAGAGGATAAGATTGAAAAGATGCAAAGTAGGTGCATCAGTTAGGATCTTGGAGTCAGCAAATTAACTGTGCACTTCTGAACCAAAAATAATAAGAGGGTGAAAAGAAGAAACGGGATTAAAGGACCGGCGAGAGATAAGATTTCAGATTGAGATGAATGACGTGGTATTTGCTGCTTCGCATGAAAGTGCACAGCCAAGGTTTTTCTGAGGCTGTAACAGTGTGTGTCTTTGGAGCACAGAGTGAGAAGTCCATGAGAAGCCATTGAGAGGTTTTTCCTGGCAAAGCCATAATCCTGACAGGTGCCAGGTCCAACAACTGGCCTTATGACTTTGTTTTCAGGCTCCTTTTTTCCACACAAGGAATTTCTGCTTCTCTACTTGGATTATAGCACCTCCGATCACATTTGATTTGATTTGATGGGATGTTGAAGATCCTGGCATGCAGAGGTGCGTCTCTGTGTGTGTCCATGCACACGTTTTACTTCATTGCTATGATTTGCTGCTTTTTGCTTCATTTAATTTTGCAGTCTGATCAGTCGGGATGCTGCTGGGTTATTATTTTTTTTTTTTGCATTACAATGCAGGAAAAGCTTTATTTTTGCTTCAAGCTTTTTGCTCGCCTTTTCCAGAGGGTTTGTGGGTCATGTGTTACAGATCCATGAGCGCATCACACTGTGCTTCATCTATATGTAAGAGTATTACTACAGGCTGCTCACGTCAACATGTGGCAAACCCATGTCGTAGGACGTTTTTACAAGATCATGGGCCGTAAAGGAGGCGTCGCACAGCCACCGTCTGTTTCATAAAATGCTGCCTTACATCAGCTTGTGTTGAAACGAGGCAACTCGGGGATCAACGTCAACGTCTTGGAACTTCAATACAGGATGAACCTGTAGACTCCACGCTCATCCGTCTGTAAAAGACTGACAGTGTTATCAGTGCAAACTGTCAACCGCCGTGGGCCCCGAATTCACCACCAACGCAAGGCCTTGATTCACTCCGTAATATGTTTAATTCATTTTTGATGAGGTTGATTTCTTTTCTTTTTTGTGTTATTCTTTTTAATATTAATTTATTATTGAAGTGTGAGAGGTGCATACTGTTTCTTGTTGAAGCACACAACGTTCCGAGTGTCTGCAGTAGAACCTTTATATCTACTGTATTGTTCTAATAAAATGTTTTTGAATTCTGAGTTTACTGTTTTTCTTGTTTCCTTACTATATCAAGTACATCCTTTCCAACTAGAGTTATAGATAAGTGCCTGAACAATGAAACAAAAATACAAATATACAGTCCTGTGCAACAGGGCACGTAAAGAAATTCTGTAAAGCAAAGATGTCTTAAAAAATGAATATTAAACATTATTACGTTAAATAAATTAACCATAAATTGCAGTAAATAGTAATAAACTATACAAAGATAAATATTTGGTGTGAGAACACTTTTGTATAAGAAGAGATCAGTAATCTCAGGTACACCTTGTACAGTTTTTAAGGCATCTTGGCAGATCTTCCACAGTTCCTCTGGAGAATGACTGTCTCACACTTCTGTTTTTGCAGAAAACCCCTGCCAGACTTCATTATGTTTAGAGTGAAAAAGTGGTGGTCTGTTATGTGATATTTCTTTACTGACCTACAACCATTTCTCCATCACACCATCAAAAACTAATCACAGCTAATACTATGTTCATATGAACAATAATAACTACAGCAGTGTAATTATATGAATGTACTTTTATTCAGAACAAAATCAAATTGCTTTGTTACATTTACAAGTGTACGGGTTAAATCATTACAACGTTATTTTGTAATTTATTCTTACACCATTATGCACTAATACAAGCATTGATCTGATGTTCTGAAACAGGCTCAGGTGTGTTTTAGAGGCTGCGTACTTGCTTGTGGGTGTGTGGGTAAGACCAGTGTTGTAGTATTTTATCACCTGATGCAGCCTGTGGAAGTTTATACTATGTACATTATATGGTGGGAAATTAAGGAAACGCTCCCAGTGAGTTGATGGAGGAGGAAGTGAATGTTGGGAAACGGGAGTTCTTGACGTACAAGATGTAGTTAATCTCACACACTGGCCAAGTGAGGCTCCTCATCATCCTCCTCGTCCTCCTGTTGACCTTTTTTCTACAAGAAAGAGAAATTTGCAATAGAAAAGCTCTTGTCCTTTATGGAGTGACTGCATTCTTACTTACAATTAATTTAAGAAATGTAATAAAATAACAGTTGCTCACCAGTTTGAGGAAATCAATTAGCTTATAAGCGTCCTCTCCAGTGGACAGGTCTAGGAAGTCTCGCGGAATTCGATAAGACAAACACGGACTTGGCTGGACGGTCACTTCGCTGGTGGTATAACGGAAAGCAGGACCATCCTGTTAACACAAGATGCACTCTTTTATACCACAGTGCTGCTGAATTCGCGACTCTTAAATTGCAAGCTCCAGCTCTGTTCCAGCAGCAAGGCACGTCACATCTTTATATTAATGCCGTCGTTCTAATGAGAGTTTCCTGTGTTCTTGCTAAAAGGCTTTCAGCAGATTAGTGTTTTTTTCCCCTTTTTTTCCTTCATTGTAAAATATTTCAGTAAACAATTTCATCAATAAAGGCGTTCGTCGCTAACAGTTTTAGGGCTTAATGAACTTTTTGCGCGGTACCTGTAATGAAAGATTGGTTCCAGATGTTAACTCCTCCCACGTGAAGAGCAGCGAGTCTGTAACCTCGCCGAACGGATTAAAGTCGATCAGCCACACGCGACCCTGTTACACACAGAATATGAACACTTTCCTTAAAAACATAGCACAATAAATATCGCTTGTAATATAACAATAGTATAATTTCAGCCCTCACCGTGCTGTCTCTGTACACATCCAAGACAACTGGAGGGAGGGGAAAAAAACACAAGAATACATCATAACTCTGGCAGAACGTTCACTTTGTCGTTGAATTCTGTGTGTAGTCTATCAGAGGTGACTCACAGTCGTCGTTGGGGAACTGGTGCTGAACGTGCTCCCTGAAGAACTGCTGGATGGAGGAGGAGATACTCGCTTCCTGTTTGGAGATGTGCTGGTAATGTTGCGTGTAGTCTCTCTGAGAGATTCCTGTAAAGCCGAGATCAGAAACAGGATCGTGTCTTCCTCACAAAAAAAAAAAAAAAAAAATCGAGCATACTCGGACACTAATACAGAATAAGAGAATAAAGTTGCATCAGATGGCATTTATGTATTGAATCAGATCCAGACTGTAGCTCGTTATATATTAAAGGAGGAAGAATGCTCATAAGTTTTAACACCCTCTTCTGTCTGATGGGTGAGCTGCAAACACAGTTAAAAAGCCCACACCATTCCATGCCTCACATCACTAAGGAACACCACCTTGAAGGACGTATCAATTCAAGTGTGTTAAAAAGGCATAGAGGAGAGAGGATATACCATACGAGGCTTCTAGATCAAGGATACGCAGTGCTTCCTACAACCAAGTCTTTTTATTGTAACTCATGATCTAAGAGTAGGATCTACGACGGTGTATTAGGGCCATTGTCGGTAAAAATCAATAAATATATAGATAAATAAAACTGAGCTGAGGCAGGGGGTAATATTAAAAAGTCAGAAATCCCAAGATTAAGGAGTAATAAATATACAAGCAACAAACTCTCACGCTTCCCGGATTCCTGGCTGCAGTGCATTCTGGGAACTGAAGGAGAATCTCTTAGCGCCTTATTCTTTTATTTTGTGCGATCGAGAAAGAAAGACTGCATTTCCTATAAATCTCGGCTCAGACGTTTCACAGTAACAGAGATTTGGGCAGATGAGAAGAATCCACTCACTAAAAGTAACAGGAAACTGCTCATGCACAATAATTACACATTTATAAACAGCGAAGACAAAAGATGACACGTATAAACAAACCTGTGTGGTTTATACATTCATCTCCCGTTTCATCCAGGGAGTGCAATCAATCACATGCGTCCTGGCTGCAGTGCATTCTGGGAAATGCAGTTGAAAATCTCTTAGCGCATTGTTCTTTTATATTGCGTGATCGAGGTGGAAAGACTACATTTCCTATAACTCTCAGCTCAGCCACGACATCTGTGGTGTGATGAGGTTGATTCAAACTTGCACAGTGCAGAGATGTGGTTCCTTGACACAAAAAACCCCCAACTGTTTTTCCAAGTTTTTTTTCTCATAAATTTGTGACTTCTCAATCTTGGAATCTCTTGTTTTTTTTTCTCTCGTAAATTTGTGACTTAATCTTGGAATTTGTGACTTTTTAATCTTGGAATTTCTCTTTTTTTCCGTAAATTTGTGACTTATTAATCTTGGAATTTCTGACACTTTAATCAGGGAATTTGAGGGGTTTTTTTCCATGTGAATTTGTGACTTTTTAATCTCGGAATTTTATTAGTTTTTTTCTTGTAAATTTGTGACTTTTTAATCTGGGAATTTTTAAAGTTTTTTTCTTGTAAACTTGTGACTTTCTAATCTTGGAATTTCTGACTTTTTAATCTCGGAATTTCTGAATTTTTCTTGTAAATCTGTGACTTCTTAATCTTGGAATTTCTGTCTTTTTAATTTCTGAGTTTTTTCTCAGTATATTACCTCCTGCCTCAGCTCCATTTGTTTGTTTGTTTGGTTTCCCTACAATAGCCCTAATTCGCCCAAAAAAGCCCTAATTTGCTCCAACTCTTGCAAAAATCAAATTTCAATAAACGATGACATAAGACATGAATATAACATTATAAACATTAAGCACATAAGAAACAGTATGTAAAAATACAAATCTCAGTTAACAATCATGTTGCACGTATAAGGAGTCATAGAATTTTGGATGGAGTAAAAGATCACATTCCAAGAGTGTAAAGTTCACATGCACTGACTTATTGATGTTTATAAGGTATAGTTATATTTATATAAGGATTACTGATCATATAAAATACCACAGCGCTGTTGAATTCTCGACTCTGATTGGTCAGAAGGTGTTCATTAATTTTCTATAACAGCAGCTCTGACGCTTTTGTCGGTAAATCACAAGTTCCTATAGTAACAACATATCGTTTCTATAGTAACAGCTAATTCACAGGGACTTGTATGGAGGACGCTTCACAGAACCCATCTGATTTTACGATGGTGTAATGAACATGTATCATTGTTGATATGGTGAAGATTTCTATGAGGAGACGTTTATTTAACATTTATGGAAGGAGTCTCCAGTGTCAGAGCTTTATAACGCTCAGTACTTTTTTCCAGCATCACAAACTTGTCACTGATTTATTTTTTATCTTTTCTTAGCTGGTCAGATTATACGGTGTGTTTTTATTTGAACTGTTTAAATGAAAGCAGGATATTAAAGAAACGATTGAATTTTGAGAGAAATGACTCCATGGTCATGTGGAAGAGTTTTCATACCAATCAGCTTGTTCTCCTTCACAAAGCAGCGAAATTCCCCTCCAGGAATGAGCTCGCTCCATTTCCTCAGCACGAGCTAGACAAGAGCAGACAAACGGAAATGTCTGAGTATAAAGGAAGCACTTTTGAATGCAATGCTCCGTGTGTGGGTGTGTGTTGCACCTCATAGTGTATAACAGGGTCTGGAGAGTCGTCGTTGCACTGAAGGAACCTGCCACAGAAGAGAAGAGAAGCTTCGAGTCTTAAACATAACGCAGAAACAGATCTGTGTGAGGAAGATTTCTATAAGCGGTTCACTTACGGCTGTGTGAGATCGTGTGTGATGAAGTCTGAGCTTTTAAACAGAAGGAAGATGTCACTGAGACTCTGACACTGCAAAGAGCTATTCAGGGCAATCCAGTTAGCATCCTACACATGAGAAGAAACACGAACAACACACTGGAGTTATTAATCAGGAAACACAGCAGAATACAGGTTTTTAAAAAATTCAAAACATCAGTTTATCTTGTTCTCGTGCAAAAGTGCCAGGAACTTGCACAGTGTTGCCAGATTAAACAGAATCCCTTGCATATTTGCTACAGTTTGGGGCTTTTGTGTTACATTTCTCTGCGTAAACATATTTGGCGGGACGGGCTGTTATAGGAAAATAATCAACGACAAGGTGGAGTGATGCAGCAGAGTTACTGTTACAACCCCAAAGTCGATTAATTTCCGACAAAAGCACACCCCAAAGTGTTTTATTCCTCTTACATCACAGCAATTTGTCAACACAAACAAGATTCCTTTTATGAATGAATGACATGATGTCCTTTTTATCCATTTAGAGTCACATGTAATGTTGTGGTACGTCCATGAAACAGGTTCGTTCTGGTTATCACTTATAAATGATCGTTCTCTAACCAGTCTTAGAGTTCATAAGACTTAAAAAAACAAAAAAAACAAAAAAGCAGCTCATCATGGTACCAAGAAACAAAGTGCAAAAAACACAAACTAGGATTACAGAGCGCTGGCACTGGAGACTCCTTCCGTTAATGTAAAATAAAATTCTCCGTACAGAAAACTTCACCATATTCACAATTACAGACTTATGTAGAGAGTCCATCACACAAGACCCTGTGCGAGTTGTTACTATAGAAACGGTAACGTATTCGACCGAGTGCATTAATATAACCCTGTGACGTGAAGCTGTACGAGTGTCAGAGAAAGTTAATCAACACCTTCTGACCAATCACAATCAAGAATTCAACAGCACATGTGATTTGTATTTAGTGTACTAGTGTGTGTGTGTGCTTTCAGATCACCATATAGTTTTGTTGTAAAGTCAGATTAATATGAGACGGCGGGAGTGTTCTGCTCACCCGTGGTGCGCTCCAATTCAGTTTAGGGAAGACGCGTCCACCCAGGGAATTTATTGCTTCCTGAACTTCTGAGCTAAATTCTGGGAATTCTGGAGCCTGGAAAATAATAAAGAAAACTTGAAATATCAAGAAGTAAAAAGCACAGAGAATGGAAAATTGGAAATACTAAAAGAAGAGAATAAAGCTGTGGGACATACAGATGTTTTCTAGCTACTTTTCATAGAATTATACACAAAAGAATGTAAATGTCCTAGAAGCTTATGTTGGTATTGTAAAATCTATCAAAACACACTCACCGTGACGACGGTTGTTGTCTCATCGTCAGACCACTGGTAAAGAGAGCGTTCAGACACAGAGAAACTATTTTACACACCAGACATTTGTTTGATCTATTTATTAGTCTGCTTCGGTCTAATCTCTCTATTTTAATGTTGGAAATCAGCAAGCAAGACGCTTTCTACTCTGTTTTCTTTAACATGAGCCTCGTATTTCCCTAGACATGAGCTCATGCTTGTAGAGGTTCTCAGTAGAGGTGTGCACCAGGACTGATGTTTATACGCTCAAGAAACCCAACGCTGATTAACATAAAGTAAAGAATGGAACACTTTGGGGTGCTGTTATAGAAAAATAATCAACAGTGCAGTTACTGTTACCACGTCCTGAAGTGTTCAACACGCCACATCAAGCTAGAGCAGCGTTAATTATGCCAATCATGTTAATACTGTAAATACTTCTACACTCTGTCCATAAAGACTGTACGTGTCTTTATATTTCTTTAGAGATGGCCTCTAAGCCAATGTCACCCACCTGAACATCGTCCTCGTCTTCTGATCCGCTGTTATAGTTCTGTGAAGGTTGATTGTTGTTGTCGCTGCTGCAAATATAATCTACAGCTTAATCATCTGGATCATCACTAATTAGAAATAGATTTAATGAATGAATGAATGAATTAAAGACTAAGAACTCTCACCTTCCAGAAACCACTAATGTTCCGTCATCCAAAAGGTAATCGATTACATTCTGAGGCAGAGGAAGAATCAAGCTGGGGGGAAAATAGAAATTTACAAGTCAGTATGACAGAAGCAGTAGCACCGTGACAACCGTTTCATGCACAGCGTCCACACTTATGGACAGTCGGTTTAAGGGGGGAAAATTATGTAAACAACAACAAATCAGAATAACCTTTACTGTAATTTAACATAAAGCGTATTCCTGATTTCTGTTGCACTTTAGAATATTTGCTGTCATCAGTGCAGCATGTCTCAGGAATATCTACACAAATCTCAGGATTTTCTACACAAAATCACAATGTAGATGCAAAAACATTTGTGCCAGATTTGAACACCTTAGCTTTTTTTAATTTAAAGATATATATATATATATATATATATATATATTCTGAACTTTGCTGCACCATGTGATTGTGTACATTTTGTACATCAAGAATATTGCTATAGATTTTTAATGATACTTTCTACAATTTTAGTCCTAATTTAGTCCAATTTTTGTTTTTAAACGCATTGGAAGGTTGTTGTTTTTTTTACATTTAAAGTTAGGGCTTGGTAAAATGACTATATAACAATGACATCATCATGCTAAATTATGTCACAATATACTTTTCTGACACATCATGATCCCATTTTTGTTACTTCTTTTTAAATAATTACAAACTGTCTGGAAGCATTTGATGTTAAATGAAGTTTAAGAAGTTTTTGTACAGAATCTATCAAATTGAAGAATTGTTTTCTCTTTTTCTATGTGTAATCTTTTTCTTAAATAAATAAAATGTCATTTTAACCATTCTAATGAAATTAATTGTCATTACAGTTTTTAAAGCAATACTATTTTTTTTTTGCTGGTAATTTCTTAGCAAACCTATATATTGTGATACATATTACGTACTGCATGAATAGAAACGTCTTTGTTTCTCTTAATAAATCTTTTTATGTCAGGTACAGTGTTTTATCGTGCTTGTACTCATGGTATTCCTACACACAGGCAATCCATTTCCTTTTTAATATAACTAACATTTACAAAAAGTTAAAAGTTCTTCTGTTATGCAAAGCAATAAAAACAACATCTAAAGAATCTGAATATTTTTTTAAATAATTTTTAAATAATTTAAGAAGGAAATAGCTAAATAAAAACTTAAGTCAGCGTTACTTTGTTTCAATATTATACAGTAAAATAAAATCCTTCATTGTGCACCTACCTGTCATAGCCTCCTTACACATACAGTATTTAGCAGCGCGTGCTAATTTAGCAAGCTACTTTCAATGTCTTTTTTTTTTACTCCCAGAATATAATTTAAAAAAAATACTGATCTTTTATAACCATTACAACACTCCATACTTACCTTTTAATGGTATGTTTCTTAAATAAAGGATACCAAACCGAAAACTGACAGTTAGCAACTTGCTCTTTCTTCATAATGCTTTACAGTCAGGATAATTGTGCGACATTAAATGTGTCCTACTCAACAAGAGCTCAGGATAATAGTTCCTATGTTGTTTTTGTGCCTAAAAAGATACCAGTTTACGCTTTTCTGTATGCACATAAAATCTGGAATGTGATTTTAGAGATAAATAATAAATATAATCCACAATATAGCATACGGTTAATAAAATAAAGGATAGTTATGGTTGAGAAGGGGGATGTTTTTGCGTTACACCAGTGGGTAGTCGTTTCAAATTGGGACAAAACTTTGGATCCTTGCACGTGAGTGTCATCTGTATTCTCAGATTTATTATATATATTATTTATTACAGCAAAAAAAGGCTTAATGTATTTTGAAGTATTTTAACTCGTTAAAACAGATTGAATAAACTCTTACTAGTGCGGAACTATAGTGGTCTGAAGTGAACTTTCGCCGTTTATGCTCCATGTTTAATGATGTAATTCAGTTGATTTATCAGATTAGTTAATTGTTTGGTGTGGGTATGATTTTGAGTGTGTTGGTGGTGTGTGTGCAGAGATTAACCAGCACACTGAAAACATGAGCTGTCCGGAGAAAAGCAGTACACAGCCTCGTGTAGTGAAAGAAGAGGTAAACATCAACCAACACTGCGACTGAAATCATTAATACTCTGATCTAAATGTCGAGTTTTGCCCTGATCAGCTTACAAATACACACACATACACACATGTTCCTCTGCAGGTGACAGTGACTGGAAAGTGGGCGAGGCTTGAGAAGACCACATATGTGGATCCATCTGGAAACACCAGGTACAAATCACTGATGTTTTATATATACTGTTATGATGTTTTATATATACTGTACAGTGCCTTGCAAAAGTATTCAACCCCCTTAAATTCATCCGATTCATCTGGATTGCAAATGGCACTTACACAGATTGTTCCAGCCAGTAATTTTATTGCAACTCAAGAAGAAACCTTTATTGTCACATATACATTACAGCACAGTGAAATTCTTTTCTTCATATATCCCAGCTTGTTCGGACGTTGGGGTCAGAGTGCAGGGTCAGTCATGATACAGTGCCCGCGGAGCAGAGAGGGTTAAAATCCTTGTTTAAATGCCCAGCTTGGCAGTGCTGGGGCTTGAACCCCGACGTTTCGATCAGTAACTCAGAGCCTTAACCGTTGAGCCACCACTATACTATATGCTCTAAAGTCAAAATTCATTATTTGTCAGTAGATATTAAAAAATTAAAATTGAAAAATGCTGCTTATGTAAATATTCAGTCCTTTCAAAATAGTACTTGATGGATACAAGTGTGCTTGGTTCCTACCTGCTTTGCACACTATTTGGGAGAGACTTTCATCCATTCGTAGTTGCAGATTTGCTGCAGGTTCTTCAGGTTCATTAGATGTTGTTTGTTGACTGCAGATTTCAAACTGTGCCACAGATTCTCAACGGGATTCAGATCTGGACTTTGGCTTGGTCACTGTAGAATATTTACAACCCTGATTCCAAAAAAGGTGGCACGCTGTGTAAAATGTAAATAAAAGTTTTGAACGTGAAATTTTTTCCCATTCTTTCTTGATATACAACTTCAATTGTTCAACAGTCCAGGGTTTCTGTTGTTGTATTTTGCGCTTCATAATGCACCAAACATTTTCAATGGGAGATAGGCGGGCCAGTTTAGCAATTGCACTCTTTTACTATGAAGCCATGCTGTTGTAACATGGAGAAAGTGGCTTAGCATTGTCTTGCTGGAATAAGGAGGGATGTCCCTGAAAAAGACATTTTCTGGACAGCAGCATATGTATCTTTTTTATCTTTTTGTTTTTAACCACTCCTGCATTGCTTTGGCTGTGTGTTTGGGACGACTGTCTTGCTGAAAGGTGAAGTGTCTACCAAGCTTTGAAGCAAGTTTTCTTATAATATCCCCTGTATTTTGCTCCATCCATTCTCCCTTCAATTCAAATAAGGAGCCCAGATTCTGAGGATGAAAAATGTCCCTGGAGTATGATGCTGCCACCACCATGTTTCACTGTAGGGATGGTGTTAATTCAGGTATCTCAATCTTGGCCTCATTATACCAAAGAAGCACATTCTCACTGGGTCAGTCTCATGCTTTCATATGATTTCTTTCTAGCCACGCCTCCCGTACAGTCTTCCCTTATGGTTGTGTGGTGCACCTTCACTCCACGCTCAGCCTGTAACTCCTTCAGAGTGACTGTTGGCCTCACTGTGGCTTCCCTCACCCGTCTCTGTCTGGTTTTTGTGCTGTATTTTGAGGGAAAGCCTGGTCTAGGTAGTGCTTCAGTGATGTGATGCAGCTTCCAGTTCCTCACTATTGATCCAACAGTGCTTACTGGGATGTCCAATCTCTTAGATATACAGTAATTTTACACCCTATTCCTAAGTTATGAAGTTTGTTTACCTTTTCTTTACGTTCCTTAGAATGCTTCTTAGTCTTCATTTTCATCCCGTTCCTTCAGACTGACAGTCTCGTCAATGACAACAGTTTAATTGAGGTGTTTATTTTTTGTTCAGTTGTAATATTTCACAGATGAAGGACAATCATAAGTCAATTGTGTCCTCGTTCGCTTCGCACACTTGTGAATATATTCAACACTCGAAGATAAACTTCTTATCTT
>JAOTRR010000016.1:16618674-16639718 GCA_028570945.1 Gogo arcuatus | reverse complement strand
TGGTGCAAATAAAATCACCCCCCCCCCCCCCCTCCCCAAAAGGAGTCATTTTATTGGTGTTTTTCTTGTCGCTGTCCAAAATGTCCTCCAGCTCCATTGTTGGCGGATTTGGGATGCTTTGGGTTTGGGTTGGCTCTGTGATGGTGAGCCAGGCCGTGATGTTACACAAAAATGAAAGTATGTTTAACGATTTTTGTAAGAAAACGACAACTTGTGAAGCGTTGAAGTACAATACGTGTCTCGGTTCTCCTTTGCCGTACACGCACACGTCTCTGGTGCTGGCTGAAGACTCTGAGACACAAGAAGAAGTTTTTGAGAAGTTGAACATGTGGTCTGGTAAGATGTTCTGGAACATTGTTACAGAAAAATGTTTGTTGGTCAGTAAAGAAAGCAGCATGTTACATAAGAGGCCACTTTTTAGACAAAAAAACATAATGAAGGCTGCTTTTTTTTCTGCAAAAATAAGAAGCAGGTGTGACAGTCAAAGTCTCCAGAAGATCTGTGTCTGGTTCTGGAAGATTCTCAGTAAAACTTACAGCTCATTTCTTTATAAAACTGAACACTGTACCTGAGACTACTGTTAAAAAACACACCAAATATTGACTTTGTTTCATTTCTTACTGTTTGCTGCTCAGTATAGAATTTTGTAAATGTAGAAATAGTTTATTCTTTCTGAAGGCATCTTTGCTCCACAGCATTTCTTTGCATGTGCAAAGAAATTTCTAGGAATTATTTGTTATAATATAGCTTTAATGTTTTGACACACAGCCTACCTCTGTTTTGTTGTTGCACTCAAAATAAAAAAAATGCATCAACCTGTTACATGTATTTTAATTTTTTTCACCATTTTATTTCAAAAATCTATTTATTTTCAAAATATCATTCTGTGCAGAAGTCTTTTGCAGTCTTTTTGCACAAGCAGAACTATATTTTGAAAATAAATAGATTTTTGAAATAAAATGTTATAAAAAATCAGGAAAAAGTAAAAATTGATGTAACATGTTGATGCATTTTTTTGAGTGCAACAACAAAACATAATAATTCCTAGAAATTCCTAGACGTTTTGCTTTCGCAAGAGTAAGAGAACTAGATAACTTTAACAAACTACTCTGTGCTTACACCACATTTTGCCTTGTAGTCCTCTGTACCTCATATTTTTATTTGCTTTTTTTCCCAATTCAGATTTTTTTCCAGTCTTTGTTTTCTTTTGTGATAATACATTTCAAAAGACTACTTATTTTATTTATTCTCACCTATCCTACACGTTGAAGCTGTGAAACAAAACAGCTACTAATAGCTACGTATTCGTTTGCATTAAACGTTAAAATGAGATGGATTTCCTGTTCCTGAATCTCTCTGTAATTAACATTAGCACCCTTTAATGATCCAGTACACCCTTTTTTCCTTCTCATTCACACCTTAATCTCAAAAATCCTCAGGGTAGTAGTTTGCATGCTCATGAGTCTTCAGGCCCGTTTTCCCACACCTGTGAGAAAGAAACACTTCAGCTCTCTGTTTATGTAGAAACAGCACAAAACTCTTCCTTCTGCACTTTGGGGATGTGTGAGTGCTGCTGTCAGTTTTACTGCTGATGAAGTGGAGAAAGGTGGTGACTTTTTGTAACCTCTGCATTTATTATTTTGTACAGCTGTTGAAACAACGGTCTCAACAAAGCATTTTGAAAAAAAGAAAAAAAACCATCTCTTAGTGGTTCTTCTTCTCTCTATACTACAAATCATACTTATCCATATACTCTTCCTTATTGGTATTTTTAATAAATATCATTTCAAAGAAATAAATTTGCAGTTCTGTTGGGTGGCAAGTGGTCCAATGAACAGCTCCAGGGTCCCCGGTTCGATCTTGCGCTCAGCTCACTGTTTGCCTGGTGTTTTGCATGTTCCTCTGTCTCAGTGGGTTCCCTCTGGGTTCTCCGGTTTCTATCCACTTCTCAAAAGGATGCAATTAGGTGGACTGGCTATGCTAAATTGCCCCTAGGTGTGAATGAGTGTATGACTATTCAGGGTGTTTTCCCACATTGTGCCCAATGTTCCCGGAATAGGCTCAAGATCCACCACAGCCTTAAGCAGTTACGGAAGATGAATATATTTCTGTTATTGTTTGAAATTTGTTTGCCATTCGAAGTCGGTTCTTTGCATGTGTCCTGGCATTGTAAGATTCATATTTCTCTTTTTTTTTTTTAGCAATGAGCCAGCCAGCTAACTGTGATGAGTGATTTTATATTTACGTCCTCATAGCAGTGAACTGTATAGCCCGTGTTATAGATTTAACAAGTGAATATATTTGTATGTTGATTGCTCTAGTATATACAGTATAACTCATTTAAAGATATGAAGTGCTACTTTGTTTACTGTTGATGCTGGGAGTAGTCGTTAATTTGTCGTCACTTGCTGAACTCAGGGATGAGGAGACCGTGCCAAGGAATTTGAGGGGGCGTTTCCTTTGTTTTGTTTTTTTCCTAGTTGAAGGTCAGAAATTGAGTTACAACCTTTAGTTGAATGCAACATTTAAAGGCAAGTCCCCCACCACAGCATCTGAGTTGAATTTAGTTAGGCACACAATCTGGGATTGTGCAGCCAGGCACCTTGATATAATTGTTAATCAGATTTTGGACTGATGGAAGGGGCAATGCTTGAAAATCTGATTATCTGAAATGTTGTTACATCGTCTGATGGAGGTGGCCAGTGGTTTGACACAGAGTGCTTCTGGGCCGATTCTTGCTTGAAACGATGTATTGGTATCAGGTCAGATTTAACATTTTGTGATCTGAAATCTGTGGCGTTGATTGACAGTGCAGATTTTGCATTGAACACAGGACACAAACTACTGTTTAATAATGTGCAGTGTTTCATCTCTAAGGTTCTCTCTTATTATGTTTTCTCCCTCATCTGTGCCCTGGTACAAATATCTGACACAAAACTTGAAAATCTCTCTTACAAACAAACCATATTAACTGCTAGCTTGACTGTATAGGCTAAAAAAAAAATCAGCTCTGCATTATCCATCTCCAAGGGCAGACGTCTGCTCCATAGCTGTTGTAGTAGCTACTTCATAATTTACTTCCAACTCCAAATTGCACAGTCTTTAAGGGACTAGTCTTTTCACACTAGTCATACAGGGAAAGCTGATTCTGGAGATGACTGTTATCCCCTTTCCATCAGCGTGACTAGGTGCTAGTTCTGGGTGGGTGCTAGTGCCGGTTCAGAGGTGGTTCAACTTGCGAACCTTCTAAGAAACGGTTTTCTTTTCCACGGGCTAGAGAGCCACCACAGAGCCACGTCATTACGTCATTGTATACTTCTGTATACATCTCTGCTTTCCCAGCAACGCTAGCGCCAAGCACAACAACGCAATGACGGGCTACTGGATGAGGCACACTATACGCTACACGAGATCTGTTTTTTTTGTTTTTTTTAAAAAATGGCAGTCACATAGTTTTAGTTGGTCTTGTTGGTCATGATAATCCCGCCTCCAGCCCCTGATGTAAGTGATTCTTGGTTCTAGACCAAGTTGGTGCCGCTCTTGAAGCAGTTTTCCTGGCCGAGAGCTGGGTCTTTGACTGTCGTAACGTGAAGAACTGGTTCGAGATTAGGCACTGGCTCCAAACCAACCCTGAAACTGCCATGTCACCTCTGTAAGATCTGAGTAGGAACAATGGATGGTGATTATTATTTTTTTATTTATTTTGACCATAATGCCTTTTCAAAGCTGTCCAACACTGCCTCTGATGTTTTGCATAACTTGACAACAGACGTCAGCTCAGTTATTAATATGGTATAAGAATTGTTGCAGTATTGGATATTACCCCAGGGTTCATCTCGATAATAAAAAAAAAAAATATTAAATTTATCTTTAAAAATGTAATCTCAAATTTCTTGGTAGCACTATACAGATACACCTGTTCACCTGCGATATATTTTCTTCTCCAGGTTTGAGAAATGCTCCTCGGTGCTGGGCGGTCATTCAGCCTTTACTGTGTGCTGTTTACATGCCCAAGTGTGAGAACGGCAAAGTGGAGCTGCCCAGCCAGACCCTGTGCCAGGCGACCCGCCGACCCTGCAACATAGTGGAACAGGAGAGAGGGTGGCCCAACTTCCTGAAGTGTGAGAACACTGACAAGTTTCCCTTCGGTTGCCAGGTACAACTCTTCCCTGTGTTGGTTTTTCTTTAAGTTAATGTTTGGTTGAAGTTTGCTTGATATACGTATAATTTATATAAAGTATGATGTTTGGGTTGATGCTATCTTTGTAAGTGACTCAAATGTACAGTACACTTAAAGTGTATATTTTTCTAGAATGAGGTGCAGAAAATCAAATTCAATACATCAGGACAATGCGAAGCTCCTCTGGTCAAAACCGACATTCAGGCCAGCTGGTACAAGGACGTGGAGGGCTGTGGCATTCAGTGTGACAATCCGCTCTTCACGGAGGATGAACACTCCGACATGCATGGCTACATCGCAATCTTCGGATCAATCACCCTGCTTTGTACTTTCTTTACATTAGTAAGTGAACAAGAGTCCTGTGTGGGGTCAAATATCGAGAAATGCTTAGATAATTATGATAATCTGATAATAAGTATTTTTATTCTTGTTGCCACCCCCACTTTGTAAATCTTTTTTTGTTAACTATAGAAAGCCTGAGAGAGTACTTACTTGCCAAAAGAAGACTAAGGCAAAGAGTTGTCATTTTACATTGTTTTTGAAGCAGTCACATGAAGAACACAACAAAAACATACTTTGGAAAGTAATAGAAGTATAAAAACAATCTTAAAGCAGTGAGTGCTGCTGTCTGTAACAACACTATATGTCTATATGTGCATCTATATGTGCAGCTATCTTCCAACAAGTTACGTTTTAAGACAAATTCTTCAAATCACTTGCTTTTGTAGTTTTCCTGTACCGCAGGAGTATTTGATATTCTCTACCCACCACTACCTGCTCCCTTAATCCGGAGCTTATCCCAGGAAAAATGGCAGTGAGGCGGGAATACACTGTCAGTGGGACGCCAGTCTATCACAGGCACCAAACACACTCACTTTGAAACCTAGGGGTAATCAGAGTAGCCAATTGTCATGTTTTTGGGAGGTTGATGGAAGCCTGGGAACCTGGATGAAACCCATAGACACAAGTAAAACAGACGAAATTGCACTAGAGCTCAAACCCAGGACTCTGAATCTGTGACAGGGCTCTGAGACGTGTAGCAGATTTGAATTAGATATCACCAACATATCACTAACTTTGGATAACTTTGGCTAGGCCTGTTAGGCCTGTTAGCCCCGTACGGTGCATGAAGATTTTTGACTACATGTCTCATCTTTTCTTTCTCTTTTCCACAGGCGACGTTTCTTGCCGACTGGAAAAATTCCAACCGCTACCCAGCTGTAATCCTCTTCTATGTCAATGCCTGCTTCTTCGTGGGCAGCATTGGGTGGCTCGCTCAGTTCATGGATGGTGCTCGCAAAGAGATTGTGTGCAAAAGTGACAACACCATGCGGCTTGGAGAGCCCTCGTAAGAACACTTGAGGATTTCCAACAATGTTATGAATATACTTTACAGCACCCAGAACATCGATTTATTCTTTCTCCTCTCTCCAGATCGACAGAGACACTTTCTTGTGTTATCATTTTCATCATCGTGTACTACTCCTTGATGTCAGGGGTCATCTGGTTTGTTATGCTCACCTACGCCTGGCACACATCTTTCAAAGCCCTGGGCACTACACACCAACCTCTGTCTGGAAAGACGTCCTACTTCCACCTGGTCACATGGTCCATCCCCTTTATCCTCACAGTGGCTATACTGGCCATTGCACAGGTAAGGCTGCTTATTCCTATTGTTTTCCGGGACATTTTTGGTGCAGCACTGGATGCTACAGTAGTCATAATCTCTGCCGAACATCATACAGGTCGATGGAGACTCTGTTAGTGGAATCTGCTTTGTTGGCTACAAAAACTACAGATATCGTGCTGGGTTTGTTCTGGCTCCAATCGGCGTGGTGCTCTCTGTTGGTGGCTATTTCCTTGTAAGAGGTAAGACGGTAACAGAAAGACAGCAGTCTTTTATTGCTTGATTCATTTTTATACACAAAGTTGATGCATATTTCCAAATTTTGCAGGTGTCATGACTTTATTTTCCATCAAAAGTAACCATCCAGGACTGCTGAGTGAAAAAGCAGCAAGTAAAATCAATGAGACCATGCTGAGACTTGGTACAGTTTTCTTTTGCATAGTACTCATTTGTATTCTGTTAATATTTTCACTAGAGATGCATCAATGCCATTTTTTTTCAGACGGATTACGAATACTCGTTGATACCGATACCGACGCCTAAAATGAGAAACCTGCTTAGTATGAATAAATCATTTTATTTAGCCCTTGTTTTTGTTTCCATTGTGGCCATGAAAAGCACACGAGTGTGTTCATGCACTACTAGTTTTGTTCTTTATAACATTAGCAAGTTGATTTTAAATGAAGTGCATTAGCTAGCTGCATTAGATACCTTGGATGGGGTTGGGTTACAGTTGAGAAGAGCAGGTTTTGTTTCATATCAGAAGAAGGCTGATATCTATGTTTTTGTTTTAATTGCGCCGGAACCTGATTGATCGATTGCAACTGATCTTCATGAACGACATACTGGCTAAGAGCTGTTATTTTCGCTCACCTAGCGTTGTCTGTAGACATTTTGTCCTCACCTAATCAGCGTTAGTTTTTTTTGCAGTGTGCTGCTAGTGATGAGCTCCCCATACTGAGTTTTATATTTAAGATGTTTTATTAGGTTACGTGTATTATCAGAAGATGCTGTAGTTCCTCCTCTTGACATTTTCAGAGCTCACTTTGCAGTCTTCTTTGCTTTGATTGCTATCATTAACTGTGAACTGCGTCCAGATCGTTGTCATTTTGCGTAGTCTGTTCATTAGTGCGACTACATATACGAGACTTATGGCTCGTAGTATCACCTGGTATTGGATGTTCGTATCAGAGCATTTTGTAATAGTATGAGTATTTGAGTGTGGGATCAGAGCAGTATCAGTGTCAATGCATGTCTAATTTTCAGTTTTGGTTTTTATTACAATACAGATCGCTGTAAAAATTGTCCACAAAACTAAAGACCTTTTCTTCCTATCAGGTATATTTGGTTTTCTGGCTTTTGGGTTTGTTTTTATCACTTTTGGATGCCATTTCTATGACTTCTTCAACCAGGCGGAGTGGGAAAGGAGCTTTAGGGAATTTGTGCTGTAAGCGTTTTTTAAAAAATATACTTGTTTATCCACTGTTATTATTTATTGAATATGTTTAAAGTGATTCAGCTTACAAAAATACTATTTGTTCCAGGTGTGAAGCTAATGTCACTATAGCTCATCAGACCAAGAAACCGATCCCGGAGTGCACCATCAAAAACCGGCCCAGTCTGCTGGTGGAGAAGATCAATCTGTTCTCAATGTTCGGTACCGGCATAGCCATGAGCACATGGGTGTGGACCAAAGCCACTATTCTCATTTGGAAGCGCACCTGGTGTAGGTAGGTGTTTAAATTCACTTATTTCAGAGTGAATCATTGCACCTTTGATAAGAAATTGTATAAAATAAAATGGTTGGTCCATAATATCTTGCAGTAGCTAAACAGGATGGCTTAGTGGCCTAATTACAGTATGTATACAAGATCCAATGTCATATTTACGCCTTTCCTGTAATCTAAGGATAATCGGACGCAGTGACGATGAGCCGAAGCGCATCAAGAAGAGCAAGATGATAGCCAAAGCATTCTCCAAGCGGAAGGAACTCCAAATGGACCCGGAAAAAGAATTGTCCTTCAGCATGCACACAGTCTCCCATGAGGGACCTGTGGGTAAGTATAGCACCTCCTGCTGGACATGTGGAGATAAAATCAGATTTCAGTGCTCTGCTGAGTAGAAATTAGTATTGACAAATGAAGAAATGTTATTTAAGAAAACGATGAATGAAATTAAACCCTGACGAAAATTGGTCACTTTTCTAAAGCGGGCATTAACTTTGAACTGAATGAGCCGTCCATGGAGATGTCCTCTGCGTGGGCCCAGCACGTGACAAAGATGGTGGCACGAAGAGGTGCCATTTTACCTCAGGACATCTCGGTTACACCCACTGGGACACCTGGTCAGTACTAAAGTTATATAGTATCACATGCTTTTTCTGTTCTCTTCCCTCCTCAAAAATGAAGTTTTCAGAATCATTGATCCAAGCACATAAAGAATTATTTCAGAAGACAAAATGCGTAACTAACAAGTCCCTTAAATTTCCTGCATTAGTTAACATTCACAAACCATCAACTTCAACATTAATTCACTATAAGTAACAAAGTTAACACGTGTATTATAGATGTTTGATTAAATGTTAACTTTATGTGAAAGTTCACCAATATTTCATCAACCCGTGATCTAAAAAGTTGTTCACATTAATGAGCGTAATTTAAATTACAACATGTTACTATACTTGGATGTAAATATTTCCACCCAACATTTAGCCTAAATTATGAATTTTGCCAATGAACATTAATGTGTTAGGTGATATTGTTTGTGATATTATATATAGTTTTACGTAAGCATCACCTAAATATTGGATAATTTAGGCATAAGAATCAAAATTATTTTGTTAACATTACCTAATGGCTAATGATATCTAAATCTTTAAATAAAGCTAGGTTATTAAATAAGAGAATCTATATGTAAAACATTACAAAAGGTGTAATTCTTTAAAATGTAATATTTCAACAAAGTGCTAATGTCATTTACAACTGTACATCCTCATGCAGTGCCTCCTCCAGAAGAGCGAAACAAACTGTGGATGGTCGAAGCCGGTATCCCGCCTGAGATGATGAAACGTAAGAAGAAAAAGAAGAAGAGGAAGAAGGAGGTACGTTCAGTAGCACCTGCTGAAGAGGGCTTGAATCCCCATCACAGAGAGTTTGGTCCCAGCGCTGTCCCTCGCCTTCCCAAGCTCCCGGCACATCGCAGCCTCGTGACTAACCTGTGGGAGCGGCAACAGCAGCAAGAGGAGAATGTCCTTCCAGGCTCCTTCCCAGAATTCCGACCTTCCTGTCCCATTCCGTACCAGGAAAGATACGGAGGGCTTGGCTGTGTTTCATCCAGCCAGCGCAGCAAAGAGCCTGGCTTTAACCTTGCCAACCCACTGATGCTAAGCCAGTACGAGGGACGAGGTCAGTTTAATAAACAACTGGCCTGGCAGTCTAATGGATCTAAAGGAGTGTTCCACTATTCAGGGCAGGAGATACCTTCGTTGATGGGTGGTGGCAGGACAGGCTTTATAACACCTCGACCAGAGGGCAGGAAACCAGTGATTGCGCCAATCCACTCCAGAACCAACCTAATGGAGGCAGAACTGATGGATGCTGTCTCTGATTTTTGACTTCGTCCTGTGTTACATTGCTCTGCTGAGTTTGGTCGAAAAGTGCTGGATACCTTGCACCACAAATTGATAGAAACATGTAAGACAGGGTTCCTGTCACTGTGCCTATGTTGGTACATGGGGCATATTTGTGTGGTGAGCTCCATAACTGGTTGGTCTTTTCTTTAAATGTTACGATAGATTAGACACAGAAGGGTTCTGACTGAATGCCACTATAAATAAGGCTGCCAGTTTTGCCATCAGTAATGCTAAGCTATTACAGTCTCTGACACACGTTGACCTTCAAATCCGAGCTGCATGTACTGGTTAACCTTAGGTGTGCATGGACGTTTGGAGAGATGAAGCTGATGAAGCTGACTCAAACAAACAAGCACCCTCAAGTACAAGTAAATAGGAACTTCATCCTCATTTAAACCTAATTTAAAACGATTTGGCATGATAATAATATTAGGAATAAATGACAGGTTATATTATTTGTTTGAATTACATGGCAGCTTTGCAGATCGGCACACATAAAATAGCTTGTTGGATACAGGCCACCTTGGGCAAGTTTTGCGAAAGGAGCATGACAGGACAAAGTACTGTACCACCGCAAAATTCATAACATGCTACGAAAATTGCTGCTGCTTTACATTTGCATTTCCTCATTTGGCTAATGCTTTTTTCCAAAGTGACTTAGAATTTCAATCAGTAGCCCAAAGCCTTAACCATTTCCCCGCACGTCTCATACGTCTCACACGTCCTCTTGCGTCAATGTCGAACTGAACTTTTGAGTTCATGCGCATTGGATTGGATCATAGCACCGTTTTATATATCAGTAGCTCTGTTTCATCCACATGCTACACTGTTTCTCAGACCTGGCTCATGCAGTTATGGTGATCTGATCTAAACAAACGATAGTGTTAGTACTTGTTACAAAGAGAAAGTGTATTCTTAAATATTAGTATTATCAGTACTTTCATATGAAGTTGCCTGGTGCAATTACAAACACGTTTCTTTGTAGATGTAGGCTATGTGAATGCAAGGGCATTTTTAATGAACTGACTGTAAAGAAGCTGAAAATGCTATTATCAAAAGTTTGTGTTTGTTGTCTGCTTCTATTTCAAGTGATTGCTGTACAGTTCTATCAAAAAGGCTATTTTTGTACCTTAGCATGTAGTTTCTTTCACCTGTATTCTGGTGTAGATACTTCAGTTTCACATTGTGCTTTGGCTCACTTTTGCATTGTATTTTGCAAGTTGTTTTAGGTAGCATGCCTTGTAATTGTAATTATTGAGTGATTTGAATTTTGCGCATTTAAATTTGAAAATGACATTGTTTTGATTTGAAATTTCATATGAAGCTTTATAATTTACTCGAACGTAATTTGTATTCCATCATTTGAATAGTTACATAATTGATTAATACTGAATTATACTAACAAATAATCAGATGTGCTGAATTCAAAATTTTGACTTCACAATGCATTTAAAATTCAGACCATTGAACCAGATTTAATTCTATACAACCCGAAAAAAGCAAACAAGCACAGATTCAGACATTGGCTCTCACTGATCAGTCTTAAAGTAAAGTTGTACAGTATTTAATCTTTTTAGGTCAAACTGAACAGTTTACAAGTAAATCAATCTGTATTCAGCTTAATAAAAGGGGCCCACTGTTAAGAGATCATTAGCGCCTCATGATGGACCTGAATTTGATCAAGTGTGTCTAAAATCTGGGGTTGTGCTTCAAATTCAAAACTGAATTGTGTACATCTGAGAATTTCATTTTCATGAAACTGAAATACAGTTTGCTTTAATTAAAAGTCAAAAGTTCATATGCAATTTCAAAATAAAACATTAAAATTAAGAGATACAAAATTCAAATCCTGGTGGCACAAATTATGTAATATAGAAAGAATTGAAGTATATTTTCCTGTCCTTACTAACGTCCTATTCATATAACAATGTACTGTGTAGTATTTTCACATCAACGAAATTCAATTTAGAAGATATTGTCAATAGTCAAACTTTTGAAAGATGATTTTTGATTGCTGCAACAATTTACCATTCCTGTGATCACTAAAATAAGCTCTTGGGACGAGGAACACATTAAAACATTTTTCACTATAAAATGCAAAATTTTATAGGTATACATTGTTGTTATTTGTATACATATCTATAAGAGATATACATACAGGTAAACAGAAATGTTGTATAGGTTTTTATGAATGACATGGTGAATAAAATAAGGTATATTAATGTTAAAAAATTACTTAATTAAGCATTACTTTCCACCAAATATTAGAGAAATATTACTGAACAGTAGAAAGCATGAGAAGATATATTCCACATTTCATTACCAGATGAAATGCAATTAATGGTAACGTAGTGGTTTCTCTTAGATCTTGATGGTTGTGTAATTGTAATTAGTGGTATTTTCTGTCTTCTAAATGGATTGATATCAAGATGTAAAGTATCTGTGACTGTTTCTAGATATATTTGTTGGTTTTGTATTGGGATTCAGTGTTTCAGATTTGTGATATTAACCTCTGTAATGTTCCTGAATTTTAGGTTGTCTGCAGAGAAAATGGTGGGTGTCAAGAGAGAAATGGCAAATATTCCATTAAGAGACAAAAATGGTTTAATTACAAACTGGATATTCATTGGATCTGTAATTGAATCAAGAATGCAAACCATTAGGCCAGTTTCCAATAAGAAGTGAAGTGATATTTCTTTTTTTCCCCCCAGCAGAACCAGTGTTTAACCTACAGATTGCTACCAGCAATGCTGGACATACAGCTTATAAATCCTCTGATTTGTAAAATACTCTGTTTGACTGAATGTGTTTTTTTGTTTGTTTGTAAGCTTCCTTACATGCTATAGCCTTATGTTAAATTATGGTTTTCAGTTTATAGCCTGCAAAATACTTCGAAATGGTCTTAAAGCTCTATTTTGTGCATTCATTTATAACAATAAACAAAAAAGGTGTATTTGAGACTCTATTTGCAAACTGAGTGGATGTAGTTTTACGATTTTAGTTGAAGAGGTTCTTTTTTTCTCCTTTTTTTAAAATATGAAAAATATCTGGTTAAGTTAGGTTATGTTAGCCGTCTAGAAAATGCAGTGAGGATTATGAGCATTTGAAAATTATCTTAAAAATACTGCCAGATTAGCATTGTTAACTGTCTTGCTGGTGTTAGCAAAGAAGATTATGAGCATTTATTTAAAAGTTAAAAAGTCTCTCAGGTTACTTAATGCTAACCATATGGCTACACCTAGCAGTGAAGATTATAGAACCTTTATCAGATTATGAACACTTATTATTTACTTTAGTAGTACATTTAAGGTTAGATCATGTAGCTTCACTAGCATTAGCAGTGAAGATTAGCTGTGAAGCTTTATAAATGTCTTGAATGTCCTGTGAGAAATAATCTCAGATTAGTTTGTGTGTAACAATCTGCACTAATAATGAAGATTATGAATAGGATTTAAAACCCCTCTGAGAAATCCTGCCAGGTTAGATAGTATTAGTCTGTTGGTTAATGTTAGAAGTAAACATTGTACAGATTGATGGTATGAGTTAATTTTGCCTGAGGTGGTTATTTAAGCCAGTTAGCTAGTGATAGCAGTGAAGATGATCAAATTTGTGAAAATGACTTAAACAGCCATCCATAAATCATGTCAGATAATGTAAGCAATAAACTTGATACACATTTATAAATATGACTTACATCTCAACAATCTGTCATAGTAAGTCATTTATGATAGCTAGCTAGTCTTCACAGGGAAGAAATCCTGTCAGGTTAAATAATGTTGGGTAGGTAGCCTGTTGTGGCAATGAATATTATGAGAATTTTATTACTTGCAAATACTCTGAGAAATCTGGACAGGTTAGAAAATGTTAGCTAGCTGGGCAATTTTAGGAGTAAAGATTATACAAATGAATTAAAAAAAAATCAGAAATCCTGTCAGTAGGGAATTTATGCTAGCTAGTGTTAGCAGTGAAGAAATCCTGTCAGGTTGAACAGATAGCAAGTTTTAATAAACGTTTATGAACCATTAATGAATATGACTTCAAAAAATAATCTCGGAAATGTTAAGGGTTAATTGGTGTTATCTAGGGTTAGCAGGGGAAAGTTATGAGCGTTTATGAATATGGTTATAAAAGCGCCCATATCGAGAGCACCGTCACAGCCACAAATCTCACAGTGGAAAGGCAACGTATACTGCCTGCACGCGCCCGCTTCCTGACATCGGCGGCGCGCACCAGCCACGCGGGGTTTCAGACGCGCTCGTTCACGACCTGAAGTTTATTATCAGGAGAAGTTTCCACAAAAACTCAAAACACACATAATGTCTACAGATGTGGAGAGTCGGAGGCGAAGGTCCACGGCTGATAGTTCAGGTAAGTGATGGACAGCACATGAAACTTGCTCTAAAACCCATTTCCTAATTCAAAAGACAATGTTTTTTCTCCACCACGTGCGACATGCATGTGTTTTTTATGATTTTATTAACTGCAGCTAAAGATGATCTGTTTCCAAAGTGGCCTAAAGCTTTTAAAGCCTGTCTACATAATAATATAATGATTAAAGAGCTAGGCCAGGTGCTCAACCCATGCTTGAAATGCATGCACACTAAAAGGCAAAAATAAATAGCAAGCCTTTTGTGTGTAACTGTTTGAGTGTTGCAAACATTTTAGGTGTTGAGTTAGAAATTAATTCAATGAAAGAGGAAATGAATAAAATGCAAGAAATTAGCAGCTTAGGATAATTAACATGAGCAGAGTCACGCCTTCAATAGGTGAGGGTTTGCTCTTTTTCCTACAGATTTTGAACTCCATACACTTCAAATTATACTCGATGATCAATTAAATTCAGTGAAGTCAAATAGCCTTCAAGCTTTTATGGCTTTTTTGATTCAATTTAGAAGAATTTCCCTTTGAAAGTATGGAATTGTTGTTTGTGGGTGTGGCTTAGCCACCTAATTCTTAATTGACTTAATATTGCATCATCTTTCATGATTAGTAATTGAACACTGACCCTGATTAAAAGTCTAAACATGTCCTCTTGTTTGGTCACCTTGATCCAGATGTTAAAATGCTATTATTATTATTATTATTATTTATTTGTTTATTTATTTATTTTTTTTTGAAGTCATACACTGCTAAGTTTTAGAAGCTCTTATTTCATAGCAGCTTTGTTAAGAATAATTAAAGGAAAACTCCACCCTGAAACACAATAAATATGTTTAAATGTAAATAATTGTAATGAGCTTGGCACTTCTGCTGCTAATTTGTTAGCTGGTGCTGTATTTATATTCTTCGTGTGAGAAATTAGTGGTTGTCTGCTGCTCTGATGTCACAGGAGGACATTGTTATTGCTAGCACATGTATGATGTTTAATAGTAGTAGTGATCTCAAACTTATGGAATAATGGTCTGTTGAACATCGTATAATGAGAAATCTAGTATGGAGATGTGGTACAACTGCTGGACTCCAAGTTCTCCAAGCTGTATGATAGTCACAGTGAGTTATATGTCAGATAGATAATGATTTATGAGATGATGAGCATGATGGTGTCAAGGGCGGTATTAGCATGAAAGTAGCTTTGGAAGATGATCTGTTTGAGCAGAGGGTACAGATGAGGAGGTGAGTGAGCTGGACAGACTAAAGGATTAAAGTGCCGCTGCACCTCTCTCTTTTGGTAGAAATGAGGTGAGAGCTAAATCCCACTGCACCACTATCAGCAGGTAGCCAAATGGCATTATGGGTAATGTAGAAAACTGTTTTCCAAAGTGAGAATTGATATTGCCATTGATGATCACAATAATACTAATAGCTGTATCCCTTCTGAATAGGACGCATGGTACACAGAAAAACTGAGCCTGTCTATAGCCAGGTCTTTTGTTTAAAGCACAAAAAAACATATGGCTCCATTGTCCCTTAGTGTTATTTGTGCTTTGTTTGGACAATGTATGCATAGTTTGTTTTCATCTAGGTTTGCCAAGGATTTAAAAACTCAGTGATTTGAGAAAAAAAAAAATTGTTCATGTTTATCAAACACGTATTGTTCATGTGCGCTACATTCTTCTGAGTCACTGCTGATATGTTATGGATGTGTCAGCGAAGTGGACTTAAATGAGAGAGAGTTAATAAAGCCCCACTGTGCATGAAATCTAGGGGCTATTTCACCAAGTTTCTACAGTATGGACTAGAAAGCAATCAGCCCCAGCCTCTACTTCTTCATTCTATTTTTGTTACATACACCTGATTTTGGTGGTGCTGTTCTTGGTTACACAAGTTAAAAATTCACTTTTAAGCCATTTGCTAACAAATAAGATGCTGTGGAAGTCAAAAATGTAGCTTTATCTTTATGTACTTCTCCTTCAACGTGATTGCGGGCCTTGTTAGGGGCTTGCCATATGTCACATCGTAGTTATACAATTACTGATGTTTGTATGGTGAACCATTCACAGTGACAGAGAAATAAATACATCTATCATCATCATCTGTAGAAAAGATTGAATATTTCAGGTTTCAGATCCTTTGCTAAGATGAATTAGTTTCCTCTCTTAATGTGCGGAAATGCTGTATTTGTTCAAAAATTGCGTTTTAAATCTTGTAAAGTTCCACTGACTGCATATAATTCTCTGAGAATGTGATCAGTCACAGCTGATGTGCTTTACTGATGTCTGATGGTGCTTCATCTGACCATCAGGAGTCACACAGTGACAATCTGGGACTTATGGACCATATACCACACATGGGAAACTTTCAAACCCAGTGAAATATACTTACCTTCCCTGTCATGGCTGATTTCACAGAACAGCTGTGGGACCATGAGCACAGAGTTTATCGCCGGAGCTCCCAGTGTGACAGACTGTGTGTGGCCAGCACGTACCCAGAGATGGTCGATACTTCTTCACCCAGTGGCTCGCACCATATCACCCACCACACGCCAAAATGCCTCTCGGCTCACAGTAAGAAGCTGTTTTAAAAACTAAATGTTTGTTTGCTACTTAGTACTGCAGTTATGTTCTCCATCCATTTCAGAGTGTTTCTATTTACCAATACTATGCCTTTTTTATTTTTAGTTATCCGTATTTTTTTTTTTTCTGGGTGAAAAGGGAAAAACATGCCTTAATTTTATTATTTATTTAGAAAAAAAATTCAGAAAATGAAATGTATGTCCATTGCACAATAGCAAGACCTTAAGACACAATTGGCTGATTTATTGATTGATTTTGATAGAACCAATTTTTCAACTGCATGGTCCAGAGACCTGATCTGATCAGTGAGAAAACAAACAAACAAACAAACAAAAATAATGTGTGAGGGTGAATATTACATCTGTGAGAATCCAAATGCTGCTCAGAGGATAGAAATTTAAACTATTTTTAAATATATGCACCATTTCACCATTTTTGTGAAGCTAAATGCAATACATTTGTTGTCTTTAGTTCTAAGGGTGTACAAACATTTCTACTCTATTGTAGAAATCTGTAAAATCTGTTAGACCATTTAATTTTAATATTTGATAAAGGGCTTGTGTTTTCCCAAAGTCTTATCTAACCTATCATTCAATTCATGATGTTTATTCATAAACCATTTTAAAACATTCTAATAATCTGGGAACTAAATGGATAGATGTGTGAACATGCACAGATCGATGAGTGGTAGAAGTATTTAAAGTGTGGATTTGACAGACTAACAAAGTAACTTTACGCAGGCTGAGAGGACTTAAACACTGTTTAATTATGTATTGATTTTCATTCCTGTTAATTTTTAGTTACATATTCCCCATGTATCTAAAATTGATCATGTGAACTTGATACAACGAAGCAGATATTTGACGAAGAGGCATTCTTGGGCATTATAAAAGTGATTCTTATAAAACCCAATTATATTCAGTGCTCAGGACTGACTTTAGATCTTGCTCTCAGGACTCTCTGTACACTCACGGGGTACTGAGGACCCCTGGCAGGAAACGAGTCTGAGGACCACTATCCATGCCGAGAATGAAGTGGAGGCACACAAACTGGTCAATAACTACATGGTAAATAAACCAGTGTTTTATTTATTAGGTTGTGGGAGCCAGGGGGAGAAGAGCTTCCTCCCAAAAAAAAAAGGACTTGATCTCTTATGTCAGGAATAAAACACAACAGGTCATGCTGTTATAGGAAAATAATCAGAAACTGCTAAAAATCTAATCCCCCCCCCAAAAGAACAGCATGACCCAAAGCTTTTTTTTAAAATTCCTTTTATACCATAGCAAGTTGCCAACACTGTTTGCAATAATAAATATTTTTTCTTTATTAAAGAACACATCATACGTTTTATCTTTTGCAATCTTATCTTAAACAAATTGCTGCCAGCTAGTGCAGCTTATGTTATAGCCTAAAAAGCTTTATTAAGGATATAATTATTTTTAAAAATAAAGTATTTTCTATTATAGATTGTTTTGTTTTTAATAATTAGATACGAAGACGTAAAAGCTTAACTACATACAGGTGATCAAAATACGCCAAAATAATAGGCTATAAAAAGGATGCTTCAGTGATGGTTAGCCGAGCACGCCAAGCATTCAGCTTCCAAGGTTATTTTGGGACAGGAGCATCACTACCATTTACAGCTCTACCTCTGAAGGTAATGGGGGTGCGCACATTCGACCAAAAGATCAATATGACCTCCATTACACCGCTGATTTATCTTTGTGAGCGCTAAAGATTCATCCAGAATAGTGTTTAACTGCATGAATTAAATACTACTGTCTCAAACTGTATGCTCACCTTTGGCACGTTCCTCTAAAGTGTTACGGATGCAGAACGCCTTATTTAGGCGTGGTGTGCCGTGAAATTAGGGAGATTTGCCTTGTCGTTTGCGCAAATGTTTCACATCTAATTTGCATAGAATTAAGAACATCTCGAGTCAAGCGTCGTTCTCTCAGCTTGCCGCTTGATGCGGCTTTGACGTTCTGTCTCGCGCACGTCCTCTATGCATAATTTCAGACAAAACAATACAGTGTTATGGCACCAGATTTGGGACTCGGTCTGTGATCACTGTGACCCTGTACCGCTGCTTTTCTCTGATGAAAGTGTGCACTTGTGTGGCAGTTTGGTTTCAGAAAGTGGAAGAGTCATGTTACAGAGCGTCCGATCGAGGACAGATCAGACCAGGTGAAGGAGTTGTACTCTGAGCAGATCTTCATCAAACCCTATACAGGTCAGTGAGCATAGTTTCTCAGAGATCATGTGTAGAACATCTACGCATAGGACTTGCTTCATGCACAAACTATTTCTTATATAAAAGACACTATATTGTCCATGGATTTCATGAAATCTTTTCTTCATTTTCAGGCTCGCTGATCAGCATTGGTAACATCGCCTATGCGCTTCTCTTCGGCTGGTGGATCTGTTTAGCTTATTTTCTTGTTAGCTTACTGATGTTTTGCACCATCGTTGCGATTCCACATGGTACGTAGCGAATGCTTCTGGTTATTTTCTGTGACTTGATCCAAATTCTACATCTCACCTGATGCTATTTTTTCCCCCCTTGGTTGCAGGGAAACTCTGTTTCAGGTTGTCAGGTTATTTATTGTGGCCCTTTGGAAAAGCATTACAAAAGGTAACGTCACAAAGAAGCTATGCTTTAACAAAACATCTGGACAGTTGTTATAAATGCACCTAGGAGTGCAATATATGAGTAGTTAAATTGGCATTTAGGAAAAAGGAAGGCCTGTGTTAAAACAAGTCTCAGGCGGAACTTTGCTTTAAAAAGTGCTAGAGAATGGAATAATGAGAAACATGGAGATTAACCACTGAAAGTGGTTCTGAAGTGTTTTATTAGTTGTCTGTGTGAACACTTTCGCTTCCATTTTTAACCAGCATTTAATTTCACTCCAGCTTTTTCAACACTGAAGGAAATTAACAAATGATGGATGTCTTGGAAATATTTTTAAAATGTAGTTGATATAGTTTACATCACCAACACTGTGCTTTAATTTAACCCATGCTGCTCGAGATGTAGTAGTTTACTATATTTTCAGTACAGGTTCTCTGCTCTCTATTCAGCTGGACAGTATTTTCATCCCTGTTTCTTCTCAGACTAGCAGTCTGGTACGGAAATGCTGCATTAAGTTCCCCCACTGCGAAGCCATTCCAGAGGAAGCGGGTGATGTGAAGGGATCTCCAAGCAACATGAAGGAGTCCACACCTCTGATGACTTCCCCACCCATCACTATAGACCTCCCTCCTCCTCCTCCTCAGAAGCGCTCTTACTGGGTGAGACTGCTTAGAATATTGAGTCCAAAAGTGTACAACATAATGCTTTTTATTTCTATTTTAATTTCTCTATAATAGACATTTTTTTTGCCATGACCCTCTGCATCACCAAACATGATCTGAAGATGGCAGTGTCTGAAAAATATTGAGTAACTATTACAAAAAAGACGATCCAAAAGGTGCTTGGAGGATATGAAAAACGGTGGATGCAGTTTATTAGAGAATATTTTAAGTCGCATTCAAAACAGAGAATCTTTTATCTGTTGTAGTTTTTCCTCCCACACTTTTAAAACATTGTTCCTTTGCTTTGAAGTAAAACTAGCAAGCCATTAAGCTTTTACAGATTTCCCTTCATTATCATATTTTTAAAGTTGGTTATGATGTGCAAGTTGAAATATAGTAGGGTCCAAAAGTCTGAGATCATATTGAAAATCTGTTGGGGGGGGGGTTTCCCATTTAAAATTGGAAATAAACAATGCTTTATAATTTTTTAGAATATTTAAAACAAAAAGTAAGTAGTCAGTATCTTGAATATTAAATATTCAAGATTCTGCACTATTTCTAGCACTATTTAAATGTAAGCAAATGTGTGATATTAACCAACCATGTTATCTGCTTTGTACAAAAGCTCATTTTCCTTATGTCTAATCTCTTCTTTTGAAGCGTGTGATCAGATGACACTAAAATGGATCATAAGGTTTTGCACAAACTTGTGGAGTCCATGTCAGCTCAGTGCACAGTGTTGTTAAAGGAAAAAAGGGGACATACTAACTAGTAAGAAACTCTGAAATTCATGTAAATATTTCAAATATTCTGGTTTTCACTCAAGTTAAACAATATAATTTGTAACAAAAATTGTAGTAAATTAGGAAAAATGCAAAATAGTATTTTCACTAGAGCTCTCTGACTTTTAGGCCCGATTGTATTAAAGGCAGGGTACACTATTTTAGAAGCTTTTATATATATATATATATTACACATTCCAACATCAATGAATAAATCAAATGCTCCTGAGAATTATTAAAAAAAAAAAAAAATCCATCAACTGTGGCAGGCACAGGGCTGTAAAAAGCTCGTACAATCATTTCAGAGTCGGGCAGTGCGCGTTCATGTGTTTGCGTGGTGGCTTTGGGGGGGAGGGTAGGATGTTGGATACTTTCAAAATCTAGCTTGCTCTTGCTGGCTTCTCCAACATTGCCGACCCTAGCTTTAATAGAGAAACATTTTAAACTCGTATTTCGCAATGTGATGTCATTTGTAGAATTTTTCTTTCACTGCTGTTTTCTGACTTTCCTGCTGTTTGGTTTTGACTTTTTTTTTTTTTTTAATTTTTGCCTTTCTTGCAGTTCTTCTGTCCCAACC